>VDFB02075321.1:15244883-15269332 GCA_007258455.2 Sequoia sempervirens
GGTAGAGGGGAGAGAGATAAACAGAGTGAATGAGAGAGAAAGAAACTTGAGAGAAGGAGAGGGGATGGGAGGGAGAGACTTGAGCTTGAGAGAGAGTAGAGGGTAGAGGGTTTAAGCGTTAAGGGTTTAGGGTTTAGGTTTAAGGTTGGAGGGGGAGATATAAAGGAAGTGAGTGAGTAAGAGAGATAGACTTGAGAGAGGGAGAGAGAGAGAGAGAGGGTAGATGGTTAAGGATAGAGGGTAGAGGGTAGAGGGTTTGAGTATGTGCAGGATCATGATGGGCCAAAAAGTGGTGATATGATGTTTATGTGTAGGGTACATGTGGCTGACGACTTTTTTTTTACCCAAAATTGATGAAATGAAAAGGGTTTTTTAAGGAGATTCTCAGCTTTCCACCAATGTAAATTATGCTTTACTTAAATTTAATAAATAATTATTATTCTATTTCAAATACGACTAAAGTCCTAATTGATAGGATGATTGAAAAACATCTATAGCTTTCAAATGGTATAACATTTTTGAATCTAAAACATGTGTCACATTCATGCTTCACATACTATAGGATTAAAAATAAATATTGAATTTCATCTAATTTTACCAAGTTAAGGTGGTCGACACGAGTTTTTAATTTTTAAGTTATAATAATAAATTAATAAACCACTATTTACTTGGAAAAAAAATTACAAAAAATATGTATGTCACATTGAAACATGAGTCCTCTACCTATATCTAAAATATTATTAAAAAATACTTTATTGTGGTTAGGGTGGTTTTAAAACACCTACTTTATTTTTTCCCAAATTTAAGCAAGCACTCCATTGAAATTTCAAATTTTTAAGAAATAGATTAAAAAAAAACCTAGTAGTTTAGAAAATACATTCAATTTGCTACAGATTCTATTAGAACTTACATATTTTTGAAATAATGTAGATAACTTATTCAAATTTTTACGTCAAGTTGCCTAACTCTGAAGTTTTTGAATTTTTCACCACTTAAGGGCTTGTTTTTTCCATGATGATCTTCCACATACCAGTTTAGGGTTTCAAACCTACACGAGGGAGAGAAAGAGAGAGATTGATTGTAGAGGATTAAGGGTTAATGGTAAAGTGACATATATACAGGGAGTGAGTGAGAGAGAGTGAGACCTGGGAGAGGGAGAGACTTGAGAGAGAGAGAGTAGAGGATAGAGGGTTTAAGGGTTAAGGGTTTAGGGTTTAGGGTTAAGGATAGAGGGAAGAGAGATAGAGGGTAGAGGGGGGAGAGATAGGAGTGATTGAGTGAGAGACGAGAGAGATAGAGAGAGCGAGAGAGAGTAGAGGGTAGAGGGTTTAAGGGTTAAGGGTTATAGAGGGGAGAGAGATAGAGGGAGTGACTCTAAGAGAGAGATAAACAAAGTGACTCTCAGAGGGTAGAGGGTATTGGGTTTAAGGTTATAGGGTAGAGGGGAGAGAGACAGAGGGACTGACTTTGAGAGAGAGACCTGGGAGACAGAGAGGGGGTAGAATGGAGAGACTTGAGAGAGAGACGAGGGAGCGGAATAGCGATAGAGGGTATATAGATATCTAGGGTATATAGGGTTAATGGTAGAGAGTAGAAGGTTTAAGGGTTTAAGGTTTAACGGTTAAGGGTAGAGGGAGTGATATAGAGGGAGTGAGTGAGAGAGAGATCTTAGAGAGGGAGAGAGGTTAGAGGGGGAGATAGAGAGAGAGAGGGTTAAGGGTAGAGGGTAGAGAGTTTAAGGGTTAAGGGAAGAGGGAAAAGAGATAGAGGGAGTCACTCTAAGAGAGAGAGACTTGAGAGAGGGAGAGGGGGTAGGAGGGAGACTTGAGAGAGAGAGGGAGTGGGAGAGAGATAGAGGGTATATATGGTTAATGGTAGAGGGTAGGGTTTAAGGGTTTAGTGAAGGTTAAGGGCTAAGGGTTTAGGTTAAGGGTAGAGAGAGATAAAGGAGGGATGAAAAGAGAGAGACTTCTGAGAGAGGGAGAGGAGGAGAGAGATAAGGGATTATGAGAGACATGGAGAGAGAGACAAAGAGAGAGGAAAGAGATAATATTTAAATATTATACATAATAATATAATATACTATATATTAAATACATAATTCAGTAAGAGATTATCATAAATTGTATATTATATATTATATTATAAACTATATTGTATATTATATCTTAAATTATAAACTTTATTGCATTTTTTAAATCATATATTATAAATTGTATAACATTTTTTAAACTCATATCTAAAACATATCGGATATCGGATTCAAATCGGATATCTAATTTGAATTGGATATAAGATATGTCTAACACAAAATTTAATGCCTAGGGATTAGCCTCCGGCTTTCTTTGGAATTTGGTTCGAACCTGCCAATCCTAAGAAGTCAACACAAAAAACATGTTTAACAACTTACCTTTCTTTTCCAAACTTTGCGCATGTGGCTAACGACCTTTTTTTACCCAAAATTGATGAAACACAAAGGGTTTGTAAAGGAGCTTCTCAACTTTCCACCAATATCAATTATACTTTACTTTGAATCTAATAAATAATTATTACTCATTTTTTATTAGAATTATGACTAAAGTCCTAATTGATAGCCTAATTGAAAAACATCCATAGCTTTCAAATGGTATAACATTTTTTGAATTTGAAACATGTGTCACATTCTATGCTTCACATACTAAAGGATTAAAAAAAATATTGAATTTCATTCAATTTTGACCAAGTTAAGGTTGTTAGACATACGAGCTTTTTATTATTTTTTTAAGTTGTAATAATAAATTTATAACTAATTATTTACTTGGGAAAAAACTACAAAAAAATATGTGTCACATTGAAACAGAGTCCTCTACTTATATCTAAAATATTATAAAAAAATATTGTCACTTTATTGTGGTTTGGGTGGTCAGACCGACACCTACATCTTATTTTTTCCCCTAAATTTAAGTGCTATTGCATTGAAATTTCAAATTTTCAAGAAATAGATTTTTAAAAAAAAAAACCTAGTAGTTTAGAAACTACATTCAATTTGCTACAGATTCTATTCTTACATATTTTTGAAATAGTGTAGATAACTTATTCAAATTTTTATGTCACGTTGCCTAACTCTGATTTTTTTGAATTTTTTGCCACTTAAGGGCTTGTTTTCTCCATGATGATCTTACACATACTAGTTTAGGGTTTAGGACCTACACAAGGGAGAGAAAGAGAGAGATTTATGGTAGAGGATTAAGGGTTAAGGGTAGAGGGAGAGATATAAAGGGAGTGAGTGAGAGAGAGAGAGAGAGAGTAGAGGATAGAGGGTTTAAGGGTTAAGGGTTTAGGTTTTAGGGTTAAGGGTAGAGGGGAGAGAGATAGAGGGGTTCAGTGAAAGAGGGGGATGGATGGAGGGAGAGAGATAGAGGGTAGAGGGGGGAGATAGGAGTGATTGAGTGAGAGACTTGAGAGAGAGAGAGAGAGTAGAGGGTAGAGGGTTTAAGGGTTAAGCATTATAGAGGGGAGAGAGATAGAGGGAGTGACTCTAAGAGAGAGATAAAGGGAGTGACTTTGAGAGGGTAGAGGGTATTGGGTAGAGGAGAAAGAGATAGAGGGAGCGACTTTGAGAGAGAGACATGGGAGACAGAGAGAGGGTAAAATGGAGAGACTTGAGAGAGAGATGAGGGAGCGGGATAACAATAGAGGGTATATATGGTTAATGGTAGAGGGTAGAAGGTTTAAGGTTTTAAGGTTTAACGATTAAGGGTTTAGGGTTAAGGGTTAAGGGTAGAGGAGAGGAGTGAGTGAGAGAGAGAGACTTGAGAGAGGAAGAGAGGGTAGACGGGAGATAGAGAGAGAGAGGGTTAAGGGTAGAGGGTAGATGGTTTAAGGGTTAAGGGTAGAGGGGAAAGAGATAGAGGGAGGACTCTAAGAGAGAGACTTCAGAGAAGGAGAGGGGGTAGGAGGGAGACTTGAGAGAGAGAGGGAGTGGGAGAGAGATAGATGGTATATATGGTTAATGGTAGAGGGTAGAGGGTTTAAGGGTTTAGGTTTTAAAGGATAAGGGCTTAGGGTTTAGGGTTAAGGGTATATGGAGAGATATAGAGGAGTGAGCAAGAGAGAGAGACCTAAGAGAGGGAGGGAGGGGAGAGACATAGGAGTGATTGAGTGAGAGGCTTGGGAGAGAGATGGAGAGAGAGAGAGAGAGAAAGAGATAATATTTAAATATTTTATATATTAGTATATATATATATATAAATATTTATACATTAACTAAAATATTGAAATAATATTTAAATATTATACATAATAATATATATATTATATATTAAATACATAATTCAATAAGAGATTATCATAAATTGTATATTATATATTGCATTATAAACTATATTTTATATTACATATTACATTATAAACTTTATTGCAGTTTTAAAATCATATATTATAAATTGTATAACATTTTTTAAACACATATCTAAAACATATTGGTTATTGGATTCAAATCAGATATCTAATTTGAATCGAATATCTAATGTCTGACACAAAATTTAATGCCTAGGGATTAGCCTCAGGCTTGCTTTGGAATTTGGTTCTAACCTGCCAATCCTAAGAAGTCAACACAAAAAACATGTTTAGCAACTTACGTTGCTTTTCAAGACTTTGCGCATGTGGCTAACGACTTCTTTTTACCCAAAATTGATGAAACACAAAGGGTTTTTAAAGGAGCTTCTCAACTTTCCACCAATATAAATTATACTTACTTTGAATCTAATAAATAATTATTACTCGTTTTCTATTAGAATTACGACTAAAGTCCTAATTGATAGCCTGATTGAAAAACATCTATAGCTTTCAAATAGTATCACATTTTTAAATCCAAAACATGTGTCACATTCTATGCTTTGTATACTATAGGATTAAAAAAATTGAATTTCATGAAATTTTGACCAAGTTACTATGGTCACATACAAGTTTTTATATTTTTTAAAAGTTCTAATAAAAAATTCATAATTAATTATTTACTTGGAAAAAAATTACAAAATATATGCATCACATCCGGACATGAGTCCTCTACTTATATCTAAAATATTATAAAAAAATATTATCATTTTATTATGGTTAGGGTGGTCAGAATGACACCTACTTTTTTTTTCCCAAATTTAAGTACTATTGCATTGAAATTTCAATTTTCACCAAATAGATTTTTCTTTAAAAAAAAAATAAACCTAGTAGTTTAGAAACTACATTCAATTTTCCATAGATTATATATTCTTACATATTTTTTAAATAATATAGATAACTTATTCATTTTTTTACATCAAGTTGCCTAACTCTGATTTTTCTGAATTTTCATTGCCACTTAAGGGCCTATCTTTTCCATGATGATCCTGCACATACCCATCTCCTCAAGGTCTTGATTTTACATGAACTAGATTGATTAATGATTTGATCTTGATGCTTTGAAATTTTACTTGAATGCTTGAAACCTACATCATAATGTTAGCTTCGAAAACATGCATAGAAGCAAATAAAGTTGACATGATGCTTGAGATCTTCAATGCTACAACAAATGATCAAGAAATATACTCTTGAACACCTTTGGAAATAATCTTCTCTCTTGTGAAGTCTCTCAAAACTTTCTCTAGGATTTGAATTGATAAAAAGACCTTGCATTTATAGATAATTTTCTAATTTCTTGAAAATTAAACATTACAATCTGACATTTGAAATTCGAATTTGCATCATAAAAAGGCCACCAAAAATTAAATAAAAGTTTGAATTTATAAACTAAAGGGAACCCATTCACCCAAGGGAAAATGTGTCCTGACCTAAATTGCTAGGACCTATTCATTTTGGGGTGTTAAAAATGATAATTGCATTAATTAAATAATAATTCCCTTTTTAGAATTTTCAATTAATTAGGCTTTTGGATGCATAATTTTGCTAATTAGAGGCTTAATTAAGTAGAATTAATTAAGAGACACAATCATAGTGTGAAATGCAAAGGTGTAAATTTTTTGACACTACAATTAACTATTTAAAACCTAAAAAGTAAAGATAAATATGTAATTTTTCTATGACTCAAAAAAAATATCACCACTAGATTCAATTTTTCACAAACACACAAATTACGATTGTTAAAAGAACCAATAAATATCCAAAATAGAAATATAAGATAGGTAATCAAATATTAAATTATCCAAACGTAATCCACTATTATTTGTTCAAAAAATTATTTCCATCACCTATCTAAAGTACAAATATAGATATTGTTGGCACAAGATATGACCTATCAAAGAAACAATTTAACAAAAATATCTTCAACTTATATTTTTTACCTAAAATAGAAAAATATGAAAAATCTAATAGCATAATAGCATATTACTCAAAAAGAGGTTTTATTCAATTTTAAGAATATGAAAATCTAACTCCCAAGGTGCAATTTGTGGCCCTTGAAATTTTTCCTATTCTAGGAAAACAAAAATAAAATTATGGTTGTTTCTTGGTGGTTGACAAGTAGTTCCAATTGTATTGGTACTTGGCTTAAATACATGGGATGACCATAATTATGGGCTACTCCCCTTTCTTCTAGTCCTCATGTGACCACAGGTTAGTGCATGCATCTTTTTCAAATAGAGAAACACTTGTAAACTAAATCTTTTGACAATAGAAATATTTTACTCTAAGATTTCTCTCTAGCCCTAAATATGACAAATTTTTTTATTGCCAAATATAGTTATGGTATATATAGATCCTTATATTTTTAGACCTTTTAGACACAATGGTAAGGTTTTATTTTATGTAGGATGTATAGAAAATTTCACGCATAAAGCTCTCATAGAAACATCCCAAATAGAAAATCCATTTCTTCAATATTTACCAAACCTTATATCTATAAAAACCCATCTACAAGTAGAAATGCAACCTTGAAAATGTATTCATTCTTTTCTTGTAAATACATGGATTAAATAATGCACAAAAATCTACTAGTTTCAAGGGTTAAAAATGTTAGGAATATTTCCTCGCACAACCTTACAACTAGGATCTAATATGAAATGAAAAAAGTAAAACCATAAATAAATATTTTTATAGAACCTTACGAGAAAAAAATGAAAATAAGTATTCAAAACTTACAATGCAAAAGAAAAGACAAGCATACCCTCAACATGACATAAGATGTACCTTGAAAAAATCCTCATGAGAAAAAACCTAACCTCCATAATAGTCATAAACTTGTAGAGTCTCCATGAATACTTCTAGCACATCGAGGTCCCTACTTGCAGTCCATGTCAACAAAAACTAAGAAGCATGTAATGACACATCCCAATCCATGTGCTTTCTCTTCTGACATAGGTAACTTATAAGAGATGCTCAATCTATCCAGCTAACTAATTAACCAACTATCCAACCTCAACAACTACTCATTTGGTTGGTTTTTGTAGAAATAAGATTGCACAAAACTACCAAGTGGTACTACATAAATTATGCAACTAATACCATGAGATTGTAAAAGTATGCCTTGCTTATTTATTTTTGGTAATAATTTTTCCTTTTCATGGTATTATTTCTTTCCAATATTAATTTTTTTCTAATGTGTAAACCCACATTAGATATTTATCCCAATTTTTATATACAACATAGAAAATGGTCTGAAGAATGTCTAACCCATGTGATGTAGACATCCTTAGATCCCCTAGGTGGATCCAAAATAATATTAATTTTTACATTATAACATTATATAAGGTGTATAAAACACTTTTTCCCAACACTATTAACATTCATTGCATCTCTCAATCTCTTTGAAAATGTAAGCACCATTATTATATTTATTGTAGTGATGTAAGGTACAGTCATGAGAAATGAATAACATCTTTTATTGTATTTGTCTCTAAGTTGATCCTTAAGGGAAACATCAATGGCGATACATCTATATGGTGGTATTAATATTATTCTACATTTACAAATCTAATTATAATATAATTTTTAAAAGTGTATGATCATCACATTCACACATTTAATGTTGCTATAATATATGTAATGCTTGTTATTTGAATATCTTGACCAACATTTTCATATCAAATATGTATTAAGTACAACATATTATAACATGATATGAAAATAAATTGTGATAAACAACCATTAAACAATGAAACGCTTTCAAGAATATATATTTATATCCATATTAAATATTATAATAATAATAAATATAATTTATCATTTAAATCATTCCTCTCTTATAAATTATTCAAAATATTTTAAATTAAATTAAAATATAACATTAACAAAATGTAGACATTTCTAATACTTAACTATCAACCGTTTAGTAGCACCTTTTAAGTATTATTACTAGTTTACAAAAACATTAAGAAAACGACCACTAGCAGTTGACCTTTATTATTTATTGAGTGAGTGCGTCATATCACTTACGTCATCTCATTTACGTCATACGGCAGGCCACCTACGCGTGAAAATGTATGTAAACCACATCGAATATTATTTCGATGCCAAGTCTGGTTTATTATAGAATAATAATTACCACATCAAAATTCACGTTCACTGTCTAATTTATTATTCATCTGCATGCCAAAATTAAATTTCATCTATAAACTAACAACACATGAGTTGTTTTTTTGAAGTGGCAGTCAAGAAAACGTTTTTCCAGTTATTCTTTAAAAAAATACAAATGTCACCAAAATCTAGGAATACGGTAGAGGGTATAAAAATAAGGAGCTTTTACATTTTTTTTCTTCATTTTAACGGAAAAACACTTCAATTTTTAGCCACTCGGTCTCGCTTGTAATGTTTTTTATGTTTTCTATTGAAAATAAGTTACATAACTGTTATATGTAAGGGAGCTACCTTTGTTGAAGTATCAGACTGGTAGAGCCGAATATAATGCTTAATATCAAGAAAGAAGTTAAAAAGTTGTTTGATTTTTTCAATGGACTTCTCCAATCACTCCCTTGATCTATCATCAAGTAATAACAGGCACTATAAATTTCCAATTTTAGATTTTTTCTATTCACAGTTTCTTTTTTAATTTTTTTCCTGAATATTTTGGTAGCTTCTATGCGCAGAAAATATAGATTTTGGTCTTACAATTGTGCCTGAGAAATTCAAAAAACCAGCTCAATTAGATATTAAATATTTTTGATCAAGTAAGGTGAGGATTAAATTATTGTATACCCATGAGAAAGCAATGGAGCCTCCTATCGTTTCTATTTAAAATTTCTTCCAAGAATCCACAAGTTGAAATGTCATTAGGTATTTGAATATAAAAAAATAAATGTGTTTTCAGTACTTTTTAAGAGGTTATATACATTAAATGGTTTTGAATGAATTTATAAGGGATCAAGTCTTGGTGCAATTTGAATCCGTATAAGTTTGATTAAACTAGCATAATTTACAACAAATTAATAATTTGAATTGACAATTTTATTTGTCAATTCAATTCGATTTAAACTTGCATTATTTTTTAAATTATTCTCACATCCAATTTTATGGTCATAAATAACTGAGAAAATTCAAAGTTTTATGTATTCAAATATAAGCTTCATAAATCCATCGTTTACAATCTTTGTTCAATGTACTTTCAGGAAATTCAATTTCTTCTCATTTACTCTTGTCTTTAGCTCTTCACTACAATCCCACTTTTCTCTGATTTAAATCTACACTATTACCAATATCATCACCCCCCTTCTCTCTATAGTCTCCGCAAAAATTTCACTCCATTCTCATTTTTTTTCAGTTCCCCTTTTACACAACATGTTCCTCTACATGTCTATTCATTTACATTTTTTCTTTTGTTACAATTTTTCTCCTACTCCCTCTTTCTTGGTGGTGCAATCTTCATTCTTTTTAGCATTTCTTTTACTTCCTTTTTCAAGAATTTCAACACTTCCCCTCCTTTTTTCTTTAATTTTATTTTCTTCTAACCTTTTATCTTCCCTCCAACTACACCCGTGGTCTTCCAGGTGAAGTGAAACTCATGATTTCTTTTTTGCAATTAAATATTTCAAATTTTATTTAATTTGTGATCTTTTTCATGAGACTAAAAGTCACTTCTGTTAGTTTGTTACACATTGAAGGTCGACATATCCATCCATAGAATTTGATAAAAATAAATAAAATTACAGCACACCAAAATGAACAGTCTACGAAATACAAACACGCATTAGACAAGAAAAACTGCACCAGTCTTTTTTTGACATAGGATGTCCATATGCTCAAGATGCTCCTGCATTAGACACACCAAGTACGAAAAGGTTTCATGAGTGAGGAGTTCATGAACATTTGTGTAAGCTTGGAACTAGAACTAGAATTCCAAGTTTGAAGCATTAACCCATGAAGCTTCATCAACTTCTTGGTTCTTCCGATAGACCAAATATTCCCAATAATCCTTTCCCCCTATCCTTTTGGCCACAATGGAATCAATTACCTCCTTAATTTCTTCAAACCTCCTCTTCGGTAACTATTGTATCCACTCTCATGCATTCGACAAATTTGATTGTTGACTCCCTTGTCTACTTATTTCCCATTCATAATATTTTTACAAATCAATGACATTGAATATTGGAGAAATATCAATACTAGTCAGAAGTTCTACCTCATATCCATTTGACAAGAAATTCGACAAAATTTTTACATTAGCCAATATTTTTCCACTTTAGCTTATTATAGGTTCCTTACGAGAATATCTCCTTCCAGAAATGTGCCGTCACCAACTCACCAATCTAAAAAATCTTGTTCACTTCAATTCACATCAACAAACTCCTTATATTTCGTTGAACTTTTCTCCAAATTCTTCTTCACCTCCTTGTGGAAATCATGGATGTACTTAGCACAAAATTCTACTACAACACTCTTCCTACTCAAATCTATACTATCCCTTAATTCATCCACTCCTCTAGGGTTGTAACAATACACAATTTGAAATAGACTCATACACACACTTTGATTGACTAAAATATTGTATGAAAACTCCACCTATGCCAATGCCAAATGCCACAGATTCGGCTTACCATGTACCAAACATCTCAAAAAATTTCCCATTTTATTTTCCACTTCGGTCTATCCAACAACTTATAGATGATTGGATGAACTAAAACTCGATTTTGTTCCCATCTCCTTTCAAAAAGTGTACCAAAAATGACCAACAAATTTGGTGTCTCTATCAGAAAGATTACTCTCCAACAACCTTGCAATTGAATTACTTCATTAAAAAATAAAGTTGCTTTATATGTGAAGCATCACTACACTTTCAGCATGGTATTAATTGAACCCTTTTTGAAAACCTATCCACCACAATAAAAATAGAATGATTAACTCTTTATTTTCATGTCAGACCCAAAACAAAATCCATACTAATATGTCCCCATGGTCTTTCTGGTATAGACAATGGTTGGTATAACCCTATGTTTCTCCTCACTCCCTTGGCATATTGACAAACCCTACAAATTTACACCAATTTCTTTACATCGACACTTAACCCTGCCCAATAATAAATCTCATTGAGCTATTACAAAGTTTTTTCCACTTCAACATGACCATTCAAACCCTCACTATGTTTCTCCAATATCAAATTCTCCCTCATTGACCCATGAGGTATATGCACTATCTTCCCTTGAAAAAAAAAAACTAAGCTTGTATAAAATATTCAACCCATGGGGTTTTATTTGCTTCTACCAAATTCTTGCACACAACCCATGCTACTCTAAAATCAACATAATCTTCATACAATTCTCCAATTGAGTCAAAACCAACAACACCTTTTTGCATCTTCTTCAACAAAAAACACTTCTAATTTAATGCATCAACCACTTAGTTAGATTTTCCTCCTCCATGCTTAAAAAAAAACCTTTAAAGAAATTCAACCTACTTTACATTTTTTGATGTAATTTACTTTTTCCTTTTATAAACTATAGTGAATGATGGTCGGTGTACAATACAAAGTCCTTTGATAGTAAATAATGTTGCCAATTCTTAAGTTATTATATGATTTCATAAAATTATTGATCATATATGAAATACTTCCTCTTTTCCTCATGTATCTTCTTATTGAAGTAAGCTAGTGGTTTTCCCTCTTGTCTTAGAACACCTCCTATCACTATCCCACTTACATCACAATCTACTTGGAATACTTTTCCAAAATCTAGAAGTGCTAAAAGGGACTGCTTTGTTACCTTTGTCTTGAATATATTAGAACTTCTCTTAGTTGAAGCTATTTACACAAACACCTTTTGACTACCTTTGATTGTTTATGTAATCACTACACAAATACCATTGAATTTTTAGATGAAATTTGTATAGAAGCTTAGTAATCCATTGAGACTTCTCACTTCAAACATACTCTTTCGAAAATTCCAATCCATTATTTCCAACACTTTTTTCGAGTCCATTTTCAATCCACTTCCCAAAACAAAAAACTCCAAATATATTAGCTCATCCTTCATGAAGCTACAATTCTTCAAATTTACTAGCAACTTCTATTCTTTCAACTTTGCAAAACAACCCTAATATGTTGAAAATGTTCTTATTTTTTTCTAAATATTCAAATATCATCTAAATACACAATTGTAAACAAACATATACATGTATTTCACTTTTTTCATCAATCTCGTGAACATATTATGAGTTTTTTTCAAACCAAAAGACATCACCATCCATTTGTACAAACCATCCTTTGTGAGAAGGTCATCTTCCACTTGTCACCTTCTTGTATTCTTATTTGATGGTATGCACTTTTTAAATCAACTTTTGTGAAGTACATTTCCCCACTAAAATAATCCATCATATCATCCATTCAAGGCAACAAAAATTGGTACTTGATGGCTCTACTAGTTATTGTTGTCAAGTTTGTACACATTTTCCACTCTATATCTTTCTTTGGAGCCAATGATGTTGGAACAACACATGGACTCAAGCTTTCCCTTTTATCAACCCATTGTCGAGAAACTCTTGTACCTTCCTATTTATTTGCTCATTCTTCATAGGTTTCATTCTAAATGGTACTTTATTCAGTAAACTTGAACCAAGAATCAAATCCATATAGTGGCTTACGTTCCTCATTAATTGTAATCCATAAGGAAACACCTTCATAAATATATCAACATATTCATGCAAAGTTCTTTGAACTTCCCTTGATATCTCTTGAATTTTTTTCACTGTCCCAATTGCTACAAGATTTGAAACAATTAAAAAACATGTTACCCTTCTTTTCAAAATCTCTCAAAAATTGCTTTCTAAAAAAATAACATACCTTGCATTTGTTCTTCACTTCTTCTTCTCTATCCTTTAAAGGATTTAAAATATATTATTTCCCCTCTTTCTTTATCTAGTAGGTGTTTTTTCTCCCATCATGAATGATTTTCCTATCAAATTTAAAAGGCCTCCCTAAGAGAATATGGCATACATCCATTGGCATCATATCATACATGATTTTATCCTTCTAGTTTCCAATCTGAAAACTCATAAAAAAATTACTCCCACACCACTAATTGATGCTCTTTTTGTAACCATGAAACTTGGTATGTGTTACTGTTGGGATCTTTTACCTTCTTTAATCTCAAATTCTCCACCATCTCCTTGGATATAATGTTATTTGTACACCATTATCCACTATTACTTTGTAGCACTTTCCACCCACCTTGCACTTTGTTCATAACAAATTTATTAGTTCCACTTTTTCCTTATCCAAATTTAACAAAATCCTTCATAACATTAGGGACTCTCCATCTTCGAGATCATGTCCATAGTTTTGTGAATCCACACCAATTATGCAATCTAAATTCATTGATTCTTCCTATATAATTCTAAAAAACATGGAGAAAGTGATGTTACAATCAGAATGAATCTTGAAGAAGAAAGGGGAGAAAGAGAGAAGTCTAAAATATAAGAAATGTCCAAGCAAGGGGGACTATTTCTTGATGCAAGGTTTCTTTTGTGAGCTTGTGTTTCCATTGCAAGGTTACTTTTGTTGTTGATGGTTTTTCAAAGCTAGTATTGTCATCAATGACAAAGGGGGAGATTGTTGGAGATTAGTGTTGTCATTGATGTCAAAGCAGAGACTATTGGAGAGTGTTGCACTATTTTGTATTTATTGTTGTCATTGTTGTCAACCTCTAGTGTGGTCATGTTGAGAAGGAGTTCTTTTGAACAAATGTTGTTGATCAAGTTGGTTCACTTGGTTTCCAAGTTCTTTTGAGAAAATTTGAATTGAAAGTGTACAAGGTGACATAGTTGTGTTCTACATCATTCTCTACATTTCTTCATGGTTGAAGATGTGCTTGTTTAGTTTGGATGAGATGATCGAAGGTGTTATATCTAGAGTTTCAGGTTTTGGATTGTACAGCAATGGAAGATGTTTCTGATAATGTTTTGCTTGTGAAAAAGGTTGTCTGGGAGAAATGGAACTACTCTACATCTATCCACATTGAAGTTTCTTGTATTGTAGATTTGGGAACTTGATCATATTATCTATACCTACCTTTCCTTAGAATGTTGGGTGTTCAATTTTTTGCAAGGATTGTTAGTGAGATAAATGTTTGTTGTAGTGTAGTTGGTTGCATAGGATGGAAGTATTCTCAACTTCAAGTGGTTGTGACAATGTTGCTAAATATTATGATGGTGTTGGAATATTCTAGGATGTCATGTGTTGTTACTATGTGGTCTTCAAAATTTTTCCAAACCTGATGAAGAGTGAATTGATTGTTTGATAGTGTTAGTGTAGGTTTGGTTAACTTGGCATGCTAGAACTAATTACAAAGATGGTTCGTTATTTGTGGAAGTGTGGTGTAGCATGCTAGTGTATATTTTGTTCCTATTTATCCCTTGATGTGGTCCACCTTTACTTATTTCCACCCCAAATGTGTTTAGTTCCAACCCATTTGTTGGCTGCACATTTGAGATGGATATGTTTCATTGAGGTCAACCTAGAGAAGTTGTTTAAGGTCACAAAATATTAATAAGGAAGTTTAATTGTTGGAGATGTGTGTGATGTAGAGGGATGTGAATTATGATGTGAATGTGATTAGGTGTTGATACCTAAGTGCGACCTTAAATGCCTAAGGCTACCAAAACCAATGAGCAAAAGGTGTATACATTTTTAGTGTACCTAAAGTTGCTAGAGGCGGTGAGGCAAAGGTTGCTAGTGGTGTTACCATTTTTTTTTGGTGGATCTTCTTGTTGCTCAAAGGTAGTCAACCTCCTTGTAACAATATTCTTACATTCTCATCTATTTCGGATAGTGAGTCCCTTGGGCAGTGAGCCCTTGGCAATAAGACATTCTTCTCTTTTAGGCAGTGATCCCTTTTGATAAAGAGGCTTTTGTAATTGGTATTGTTATTCATATATATGTGAGTTAATCCTCACCATGGTTTCTCCCTGATTAGGGTTTTCCATGTAAATTTAGTGTTCTATGGTGTATGTAAGTGAATGTGTTTATTCATATATGGTGTAGGGATAAAACTTGACATTCATAAATTCCATTACACAACACTTAATTTGAGAAGATGTGTGTCCTAGGTTAGTAAACTAGGAAAAATTTTCCACATGGTGAATGGGTCCTCATGAGGTACTAGGACCCTATTTTCACATAACATTTAACATTTCACAAAGTGTTTCCTAAGTGAGTGAGCTAGGACCCATTCACCACATTGCGAATGGGTCCTCACTTAGACTTAGGACCCCTCTTTGACATATATTTTTGGTAGTATTATAATGATTTCAAATCCAAGAATTGATGTCGACTTGTGATATTTGAATTTCGGCATTTAATGTTAAGATATGTATAAATATAAGACTATTTCACTTAATTTCACCTAGAACATTTCAAGCAAGCTTACGATATTCAAGTGAGAATTGATAGAGCAATTCAAGAGAATTTATAAGGCATTCGATGGCATATTATTGAAGGATTATTGCAACAATCAAGAATCCATTTGTTAAGTCAAAGATGTATTTCATCATGCATGTTGTTTGAGCTAATATTGTGGTGTAGTATTCAGGATCAATTCAAGCATATTCAACGCATTATTTGAAATAAATTTCATGATAAAGATCTACATGCATTAAGGCCAGTTCCTACTAGATTATATATTTATCCAAGGTTTCAACTAAGGTGTGGTGAGTTGTGCCATTACATTTTGTTCATCTGGATCATTCCTTTCATGCATTGTTTCATTTCAAGTTTTAATTACCAAAATGTGGTTTGACCAAGGAAAACCCCCATTCCCTAAAAAAGCAACATTTTTATCTGCCTTGATGTGTGATTGTAGGTTTTAGGTTGAAGATCATTTGGAGAGAAAAATCGCAAAAGTTATCAAAGTTGCAAAAAAATTGTCAAAATCACATAAATTGAGCTATAGGATTTATTCTTGCTTTATTACAGTGCCCAACTAGGATTTGGGAGTGTATATCGAGAGGAACATAACCCAAAAAATGATTTTCTAGAGCCCTTTCCAAGACCCATTCACCATAAGGTGAATGATTCCTCATTGATGTTCAAAAAAGAACTTTTGGCGAAAGGTATATAGCATTTGACTCTCTCTAAATCTACATTTTTACTAGTATTTAGGTTATATTTGTTTTTTGTTACTCATTTACACATTATTACTTACATATTGAATGAAATAGAGTGGAAATTAGGTGCATCATATTGTTTCATATTGATTCACACCCCACTTTCCTTTATTTAAGTTATTATCCCCCACATTAAATGTGTCTTCTACTTGTAATTTCATCCTCTTATGTACTATTTCTACCTCTTACATGCCATCACACTTCACATTCATGTTACTAAGGTAGTGAAAACTATGCAATATATTATATGGAGTAGAACTTGAAAAAATTACTAGTTTCATGAGTTGGCCTCTAGCTGAGTTGCCATCAATTTGAGCACACATGAATATTAGAAAAATGTTTCAATTTTTCATTACATTGTTTTTAATTTTTCTAGATCATTAGAAAATTTCACTTTTTTCTACATTTCCATCAACCAAGATGCACCTAGTATGAATACTCATAAACGTTCTTGAAGAAAATTATTACATGCCATGTGGTTGGCTCTATCACTTTATTTTACTTTTTTAATATTTTTTTGAAATAACCTAGTAGAAAAATTATCATTGACCAATCAACATGCCACAAACCAACTATTTTCCAAATAAATAAACATCTACTTTACAAAATTTAAATAATTTTTTTATTTGGACAAATTCTCAAGAAATTAAATTTATTTCTACATCATCATCAACCTAGCTACACCCAATATGTGTACTCATAAATATAATAAAAGAGTTTGATATTTTGTTGCATGCCATTTGATCGACTCTACCTTTATTCCCTCACTTTTTCTTCATCAAAATTAAAAGAAAAATTACTAGAAAAGTTAGCATAGATCAAACTATCAAAAACTAATTATTTTTCAACAAGTAACTAAATATGTCAAAAAGTAATAAATTTATGTATTTGCACAAATTTGTAGGTAGTTTAATTTTTCCTACATTATTCTCATCCAAATTTTGATTAAGGTAAATGCAGGAAGGGACCATACCCGTTAAAAAGTAGCGATAGAAGCAAAAGAGTGGAGTCTCATAAAAAGTGAGACTTTAGAAACAAGGAATAACGAAGGACAAAAAAGAACAATAGTAAACCAAGAACAAACAACAATGCTTTTGATCGAAGCAAGGAACTAGAAAAATGTTTTGGAAAGACCCAAAACCAAAAAAAGGACTATCATGGTGGTTTGAACCCAAACTTCAACAAATCATTCAGAAGAGGGGGAAAACGTGGAAAACCACCCTTTAAAGGAGTCTCATCGAAAGCATTCACAAGATCAAGGTGACCCTTAATCTTGCAATAATCACCAACATTGGCAAAGGGACCTTGCTCAACATGATCCATATCCTTCCCCTTATCAATAGAGGAGCATTGGAACAAGGAATGCACATTGTAATGCATCTTCTCATGGACAACATAGAAAAACAAGGAGAAAGGTTCAACACTATGGAGGTAGCATTGCCAAGAAAGCTCATAATGCATAATCTGATTCCAACCACCAAGCCTAGAGCTCATATTAACATTGTTGAGAAACTTCTGACCAATCTCAACATAGACACTAAATTTGGCATACAAAAAACTCGTTCTATTTCTCAGAACATCATCAAAGTTGATCAACTAACTAAAAAAATCAATGATACCTTGAACAATACTTTCATCCCAAAATTCCAAAGGTAACTTTGGGAGGCAAACCCTAATAGGAACAAAATTAATCTTAGAATCATCAAAACTAGCCGCACAACTTTGAAGGAAAGGAAAAACCTTACCAAGAAATGAGGGGCCTCCAAAAAGAACTTGAGAGAAACCTTCAAAAGTATTGGACGAGAATAGGAGGAAATCATTTGATAGAGCCTTAACACTCAACAAACTAGAATCAACCCAACAAATTGAAGCCCTATTGTGAATGATATCTATATTAGGTCATTTCCCTAAAAAATTGCCAATAAGAGCATGCTATAGGCTAGTTGTGGCTTGGTCCACACACACATTAGACATAGAAATAATAGGGGGTTGAAGAAAATGCTCTTCCAACAACCCACAAATAGGCTTCACAATACCTAGAAAGAGCATATCCTTAGCAATAGAAGATAAGTGGGCCACCCCTCCAAAAGGGGACCCTAGATTAACACCCGCCAGACAAGAAACAGGGGGAGAACCCTTCCGAGTAGGTAGAAGAAAGCCATTCTTCAAAGAATACCCAAGGTCACACTTTAAGAAAACATCAAGTTTAGAAGGTAGCTTGGCTAAATGAGGAACGTGTTAAGCCTCCAACCGCATAGGTAGGATCGAATCCTCATCCTAAGGAACCAATTGATCAGACCCCTGAGAGGGTGCAAGTTTAAGACAAGCCTCAAGAGAAGATCCATAGGAGATTCCTCCTTATCCTCCCAAGAAGACAAATATCCCTCTCCCATCTCATCATCTAAGCCATCACAGGGAAAAGAGGCACAGTTTGTGTAGAGAGCCAAATCCAAAGTCCACAAACCATTTGCAGCTATCAATAAAACCAACCATGTGCCTCCATCATCTTCGTATTCATCCTCATCTCCCTCTCCTTCACAAGAGGAAGCACTCAGGCTGCCCTTTTTGCTTCATGAGGTTAGTTGTAGCCGCCTTTGCCTTAGTAGCTTAAGGTTTGCACAACTCGCTTCAATAGTCTTCTTTTGGCCACCTTTCATCTAGCACCTTCTCACAATCATTATTCTCATCGAAGTTGCACGAAATTCGCATACACATAAAATTTAGCAAATAATTTATGTATCGGCTACTTGTTATTGTATCGACTCTACATTTTTCCGTTATTTTCTTAATAAAAGTCTAAGAAATTTTACTTATAGAATTAGAGCAACTATTCAACATGCCACAAACAAACCATTTTTGAAAAAATAACAAAAAAAATCTTAAATATAGAAAATATTGTTAATTTTTGTATTTGTAGAAACTCCTCACTAATTATTATTTTTCTACATATCACCAACCATGTTGCACCTAATACACATATCAATATATATTAAAATATAGTTTAATTTCTTACTACTTACTGTTTGATTGATTGTGTATTTTCTTCCTTATTTTTCTTAATAAAAAATTACAAAACTTACTCACAAAATTAATATGATCGAATTAATATGCCACAAATAAACTTGTTTAAAAGAAATAAGAGAAAACAAATTTACATCTCTTTTTATAGAATATATTTATTACAATTTAGGTACTAGTTTTCCCTTTCCAAAAAACGGATTGAAGCATTCACCAAATCCTTTTTAAGTCTTAAAACGGGGAATTCAAATAAATGCGTAACTATCGGGTTGATTAAATGCAGAAATAAGCCTCCACTTGCAAACCCATTGACCAAATCCCACTCCCCAATCATTGGCACGCCCGTTTTGTGATCAATTCACAGCTGTGCTTATGATACACAAATTTATAAATATTGTACAAGTTCATCTTCAATTTACCGCATAGATAGGGGTCAACCAAGTTACAGAACTAAATTATTAGATGTCAAAAGAATTCCTCGATACACACAAGGACAATTTAACTTCCTTCAGATAATTAAACGAACGAATGGACTGGTTTGTTTGTTTTATTTCTTTCTGAAAAGAGATAAATATACGTTGGCAAGGTAGTAAGAAATTAAACATAGAACATAACAAAAGTCTATTTAAAAGCCTAAGCATGGGATTGACGACCATCATAGTTGAGCATATCTACGATGGAATTACAGAGCTTCTGATCTATATATTTACTTCTATTTCCTCCCAGATTTCATCCCAATCCAAACTAAGAACGCCATTACCGATGTCCATCTTGAGGTCGTCCTCATCCTTCACTGCTGTTTTGTAGATTAATGAAGATTTTCCAGACACAGGTGGTCTTAAAATAGGAGGGATATCTTCAAATATGGAATTAATCCATGAGCAAGTGTTACCACATAATTTCTTAGCTGTGGGTCTGGTGGCTACGGGCTTCAAAAGCTTGGGCCTTTCAATTAACTCTGCAATCTTAGATAAATTATTCTTGGGCTTTGGCATTCCTGTCAATTGCTGTACAATATCTGGAAAGTTGGATTCATCTGCAGTCACAAACATTGTGTGCACGTCCATACATTCTCTCGATCGTTTTGTCATGTCGTACACGGAGAAGATCCGTTGTCACACAACTCTGCTTTTGCTTTGATATCAAAAGCCTTGTATTCTCCTCCTCAACTGATTTTTGCGAAACGTCTGTGAAATATGTATTTTGGTTGAGTTTAAAACAATCGTGAATTAGGTCTCCGAACATTTTTTGTTGGAGTCCAAAGACTTTTGATATTATCCAGTGTCAACACGATAACATTATAATTTTCTAATCAGTTTCTTTTGTAAGCCTGACATCATCATGACTTTGCTCCTATTTGGCCTCCCTACAGAAGTCAACACTCCAAAAAATATTTCATCATTGGATTCTTAATGTACACAAATAGTCGCTATTTTTACCCTAAAGGTAATCTCTTACCTAATAATTTGCTTAATATCTCAAGTATAAGACTAAAAATGAATAATGTTGAATATTTGTGGAGAAATATAGAATGTGATTTGGAGATTATCAAAATGTAAGGATGATTAAATATCAGGTATATATAGTTTTTGATTAAAAAGTTAGAAGGGTCATGATCTTATTTCTAGAAAAAAATATAGAATACAAAAAAATTAATAGATAAACAAAATACAACAATTTTGCCTCCAAAGACCTGTCAAGTGAAACAAAGTCCTTTTTAGGAGTACACTTCCTCCTGTGATGCACAACAGTCCAAGAAGAAGCAAAAACAAAGTTTAAATCTTTTAGACAAGGAGGAGAAGCCCCTTCAGAAAAGCTAACAGGTGGAGCAATAGTAACTTCAAGTGGAACATCCAAAACCAAGACCAGAGCAGCTGGAAATGTGGTAGAGACATCCTTGTCCAGAATGGGAGCAGCTTTGTCCAAAATTTGAGCAACAAGAGTCATAGAGGGGCAACATTATCAGCAACTGCGACATATTTATGAGAGATTCTAAATTCAATTTCTAATTGATTCATAAAAAATAACACAAATTAAAAGTTAAAACAAAAGTTTTGAACACCAAAATATAATTTGAAGAAAGGTATTGAAATAATAAACCACATCTAAATTATAATAAAAATTCTACAAAAATTACTAACCATAAAAAGATAAATGACTCAATAATAAAATATCTCAACTTGCACACAAATATCTTAAATTTAATTTTTAAATTTTAAATTATTTATAAATATCAAAATTCACTAAAATAATTCAAACATCAAAATTATCATCTTTTATTCCACACCTAAACTATCCAAAAGAACTACTTTAAAAAGTCTAATAATAATCATTACTAATAATTAAATAATAAATCAACCTAATATATATCCTAATTTTATTTTTTAAATAATATCATTGAAGTAGAAATTTAATTGCTTGGATACAATTAAAAATCATATAAGCATAAGTCAATTCGGGCAAACATGTTCCTCTCGGGGTTTTGTCAATATGCTCATCCTTCCAAGTTGAAAGCTATTTAATTCTCATTCTAAGAGAGAGGCCATGTCTCTATTTATTCCGGTCAATAACACATTGTCCCGCCGACTTGGGCTTTACAACTTTAGTTGAGCATATCATATTTTAGAGGAAGAAATTAAACATTTATATCTGCAGAAAGAGATACTTAAAAGTGATCCTTAAATGATCCAACCAAAATATTGATTTCAACAGTAATTCCATCTTCAAATTTCCTCAATGAGTAGCATTAGATTGGATTGGTAAATGATCAATATTTAAATATTATATTCGTAAAATGTTTGATTGAATATTTGATGATGCCTTTATCTTAAGCATGTTTTAGAATAAGTCCGGAGATATTTGTTCGAGTGTGTTAAATTATGGTGTTTTATTAAGATTTAATTATGTATTATTGTGTCAAATTTATTGATTTATATTTCAAGAATAGTGGTTCATGTGATATATTCTATTTTAATGGATATGAATGGTTTACTTAACATTTATTATATCTAGAGATTTTTATAGGAATGAACCATCAAGACTTCCCAAAATCTTATCCATCCTAGAACTACTCTTAACTTCAACATATTTAATATTGAAGTCTTTTGAAGATCAAGGCCATTTAGCTTGCTACCCTATCTGAAATACCTTCAAAAGTATTATGTCTTATAAACCATTCATTATAGAATACCATGAAACATTCCAAACAAAAGTAGGCTTATATGTTTTGTAATGTTTCAACTTATACAATTTAGGAAGAATCAAATCGTCATTGAGTTAAACATTGTGAAATATTTCCTAAGTAGTTTTTTCACACAAACCAATCTCTCATAAGAATGAATGGGTCACTTGAAAAATTGCATCTAAGTGATGCTCATAAGGGTAAATCATCAAAACTCCCAAGAATTCATCCATCCTAGAATTAGTCTAAATCAAATGTACTTGAGCATAGAGTTTTGCCCAAGATCAAGCCCACTTAACTTGTTGCCACATTTGAAAACCCTTGAGCAACTTTTTTCACACTATGAATGATTCATTATAAATCCCTTTTAGATCCTTCAAAGAGATAAGTACGAGCTAGTTTTCAAATGTGTCATATACTAACGCTTTTATTAAGATGCAACTATGTAGTTTTGAGTCAAACTCTCATTGAACCATATTTAATGAGTATTTTTCAAATGAACCCATCTCTCATGAGAATGAATGGTCCACTTAGCATTCCTTACATCTAAGGGATTATCGCATGAGTGAATAGATAAATTTCTTGCAAGTTCATCTCATGATGGTTGGCTTTGTTAATTTAACACTTGATATGAAATACTATAGGGTAAAAGTAAAAATGTATGTCACATTTTTGTAAATGAAATGGCCAAACTTGATTAATCTTCTTATCTGGATTTTTTAAATGATGTATATTAATGAAATATATATATTTATTCTACTTTATGTTTATAAGCTTTAAGAAAAATAAAAATTATTTGAATATATTTATTTATTAAATATGTACTATAATCTAGTTGTTCTATAAAATCTAGAAAATGAAAATTAAATAGTGCATCACTCTTTATATAGTAGTTTTCTTTTATCAATTCCTTTATGTACTTATAACTTGAAAATTTAGTGCATTTTTTCAAACAAGAATTTCATTTTGATAAATATATTTTTAAATATCTTAAATTTTGTCTTAATTATTTATCAAAATAGAAAAAAAAGTATACCTTAACATAAAATCTTTCCTCTAATGCATCATATATTTTTTTAATTTTTCAAATAAATTTTACCATTTTTTCTTGACAAGATAATCAACCTTGTATTTTGGTGTTCATGACCTAATTTTAGTAAAACATAAATAGTAATTAAACTAGTAAAAAATGTATTTTTGAAAACCACACTTACAAATCTACAAAACAATATTTTTATATTTTTTTTAAATGTTATTTATAATGGGTATTGTTATATATTTTTAAAAATGTTATTTATAAAGGGTATTTTTATATATCTTTTAAAATGTTATTTATAAGAGTGGAAGTTGTTGAAATGTCAATTTTTGAATAAATAGTTTTTGGTAAATTGGTCCCAAAATGATGTAGAATATACATTTAATTGATATTCTAGTTGGAAATGTTGTGGCTTATATCCAAATTAGCTAGAATGAGCCTAACTAGACTGAATTCACTTGTGCTAATAATTTGGCTACAAATGTGACATAGTTATATACTTTTACCGTACAAAAATATGTACAAAACAAATTATTCCATAATAACATGAAACTACATTTAGATTGGGTTTATCACTTTTATACTAATTTTCATGAATTTTTCGTAAGGTTTATGATGCAAATATTAATGCAATATTGATTATATACTAGTAACTAAATT
>VDFB02075321.1:15269432-15478260 GCA_007258455.2 Sequoia sempervirens
CATACTAGCAAGTCAAGCATTCAAGAGTTAAGGATTCCAAGACTTCACAAGATCATTTGGAGAGCATTCAAGATCAATTTTAATGCATTCAAGGGCATAATTATTCATCCATTGTTGTAGAAATTCAAGATCCTTCATCATGTCAAGCATATAAAGCATCAAGCATGTTATTGAGATAGTATTGTGATGTAGCATTGAAGATCCAAGATCAAGCATTGTTCTACACCTATTGTTAAAGATCAAGATCTACATCCTTCATGGCCATTTCATGTTGAGTTGCAAATTTGTAAGACATGATTTATAATACATTATTCAATGTATCATTGTTCATGTTTCATATCCTATGTTCATGCTTCATGTCCTTGTTTCATTTTTTCATCATTTGGTTTAATTACCTAAAAGGTGTTTGGCCAAGGAAAACCCCTATTCACTAAAATCAATAAGTTTTCTCCTCTTTACATTTGTGATTGTACATCTAGATTTATTTGAAGATTTGGAGATCATTGAAGATTAGGTTACAAGCTTGTTGGATTTTTCTCCCATTTTCAAGGTCATAATCTTCACTAAAAGGTCATCTATATCCTCGAAATTAGTGTTTTAGATATGGGAACCTGGAGGAACAGATTGAGTAGATCGAGAAGAGAAGATTCAAACTTTGAATTTCCAAAAATTGAAAAATAGACTAATTCATGAAAAGTGGTGAATGATTCCTATTATAGGTGTTTTTCAGTGTTTTTTGTAAATTTTGATACCCATTTGTTTGAAACTTGCTCTTGTGTAGAAATCTAGAACTGGGAATGATTCGCCTAGAATGGTGAATGAGTCCCAATAGGCCAAAATTTTAGATTTTGTAGAATTCCTAGTCTCCATTCAAGTATACAAGTCTCGAAGTGCACACATTCTATTCTATAGCTTTATGTTTTGTTCTTCTAGCATTTCTAGGTCATTTAAATCAAGCTTGCATTATATTAGGGTTTTGCATTTCATTTTGCATGTCATTGTCTCTTCCAAGTTTAAACATGAGTCCTAGTAGGCCAAAATTTTAGAATTTGTAGAATTTCTAGTCTCCATTAAGTCTCTACAAGTTTCTAGGTGCACACATTCTATTTTGTATCTTTTTGTTTTGTTCGTCTTGCATTTCTAGGTCATTTAAATCAAGCTTGCATCATATTAGGGTTTTCCATTTCATTTTGCATGGAATTATCTATTACAAGTTTAAACTTGGTGGTGAACCCCTTATTAGATCATATCCATCTCCTAGGACAACCCTATTGCAATATCCCTTTCTCTTTTTCATTGAGATATCAAGGGTTATCATTGAATGTAACATCTCGGAAAGTGGGTGTGATAGCACATAATCAAACATCATTTATCCCCCCATTTTAAGTGGTTCCATTTTGGTGAACCTACATTTAGAATACCTTCTTTTCTAATTTGGAATCCATTATCATCCTAGATCTAGCTTGCATTAAATTTTCATTGCATTTTGCATTAGTTAATTGGTCTTGTAGGGTTTTAAAATTTTGCATTAGTGAAAGTGCATATGGGTTGCAATTTTGCATCTCAAACCATTGAAAATCATCTAAAAAGTACATTTGCACTTAGGATACACATCATACAACATAAAAAGCATCAAAATCAATTGAAAATTTATGTAATTTTTAAAACAAATCCCTATTTGGACTCATTTGCCACACTGGGCGAATCAGTCCTAGAGCACATCTAAAATTGCCTTTTACAACACTAAAAACCTTAATTTTAAGCTTCTGGTTGCTGCCATTGATTATCTTTTTCATTGGGTTGACTTTTTGTTACATGCATTTCACTAAATCTAGCTTAAATTGGTCCATTTGATGCATTGTTCAATTCAAAATTTTCATTTACAATATTTCACTTTCAAATTAGTGCATAGTGTAATCAGCTAATTACCTTGTTTCCAATCTAAAAATTGTACTTCAATCTAGTTCCTTGCATTGCATGTTATTTACTTTTCCATAATAATGTGTTTTATTTCAAGAGATGTGGATTTGATATGGTGAAAAATGGATTGCATAAGTACAACATCCCCTCTTATGAGTTCAATTTAGATTAGAATAATGAGTTCATTGAGAAGCATGTTAGTCATCCTTCTACTACTTTTCATATTTATGAGAACATCTTATCAAAATTGAATCAAACCATCAAATAAATCCTTAATATTACATTACCTATTGGTGAGGATTGTATGATACAAGAGGATGCAAGCATAGACAATCATAAAAATCACACTTCTTTGTCTCTCAATACCTATCCTATTAGCAATGAAGCTATCTTGGTGAAAGAGGATACAAGCATTGAGAGTCTTGATTGTCCCTCTCCTCATCCCCCTTTGGAAGATATTAGAAAACAAGAAGTTGAGATCATAGAAAAATTTATAAACATCACCTTACCTAGTCTCCATTTATCCCTTGCTTGTGACAACGTTTTAGAAAAAGAGGATGATATCATAGATAGCCATGACAATCAAAATTATCATTCTCCTAATATCCCTCCTCAATGCAAAGAGGATAGGTTGGTATTAGAAGATGCACCTATTGAGAGTCATGAGAATATTTTTCCTCCCTTCCCTAATTCTCCTACCATTTGGAAAGATCTATTTGATAAGCATGAAAATCATAGTTGTCCTTCTTTTGAAACCTCCCCTACTTGTGTTGAAGCTACTTTACAAAATTCAACCATGGAATATGATGAACATAAAGTACAAGTTCTCCTACTAGGGTAGATATTATATAGCACAAGAGAATGAGACCTTAGAGAAAAGGGAAATCAAATAGAGCCTTCTTCTAATATCCCCACTATCAATAAAAAAGAAAATCCAACCATTGATAGCTCCCTTACATGCAATGAAGTTATTTTAGAAGAACCAATATTTTAATGTCATGAACATCTAGTTTGTAGTTCTCCTAAAAACTCTCCTCCTAGGGAGGATATCATGGTGCAAGAAAATGACAACATTGACAATAATGATATTAGGTTCTTAGATGAAGATGACAATGTAGTATTAGACTCTCCTTCACTAAGGGACATTAATATTATTCAACCTCAACTCATCCTCTACCCACCTTCACAAAAACAACAAACTCAAAAGAAACCTGAAATTATCATTTAGCCACCTAAGAATAATGTTTTGCAACAACTGAGTCATAATACCATTACTCATACATATAAAACTAGAAACAATATGTAACCAAGAAAAACACATCAAACACCCCTCTTGTTTCCTAATCCTATCTTACCAAGTCCCCCTCATTTTCCTTCACAAAGTGGGAAGGAGTACAATCTTGTTAAACAATTAAATAACACTCCTACTTAGATATCATTGTTGGACCTTATTCAAGAATCCCCTCACTAACATGATTTTGTGTGCTTTACAACAAGTTCCTATCCCTTGTAATGTGCAACTGAATGACATAGCAGCCTTGATTCAAGGAATTACTGTTCGCATTGTTTTCCACCAAAGTGACCTCCCTCCTTTGGAAGTGCAAAAAGAAAACGAAGATTTCATAATAATAGCTCAATATAAAATAATAGGGATAAAGTGAACCCTTGTTGTCAATGGCTATACTCTTAATGTGTGTAGTGTAAACCTCTTAGATAGGATTAGGGTTAATAAATACAACATTCAACCTGATTCTTTATCTATCAAGGGATTTGACAATGTAGGAAAACAACTGCTTGGTGTGATCAATTTACCTATTAAAGTTGGGAAGGCCCCATTAGAAATTCCAATCCATGTTATGCCTCACGATCTTTCATATAATCCTCTTTTCAGAAGGTCATGGATTCATGCAATGAATGGGGTTCCTTATACTCTTCATCGTAAAATTAAATGCATCTACAACAACAAAGTGTACACAATCGAAGTCGACCCTAACCCAAATAGTTGTTTAAACATTGAGAAAAAAAAGGGGAATCCTTTGGAAAAATTAACACCAATTGTATGCATGCCGAACCCATACAAGAAGACAAAGAAAAAAATATTGAAGAAGCCATGAAGCTATTAGATGATGATTGGGGTTCCTTAGATTTCACACCAACATTCATGGGAGAATACAAGATCAAACACAAAGACTCTGAAAAGAGAAAAGAAAAAGCAGTAATGTATATGCAAAACTTTGAAGATCCTTCGAAAGCATCCACCTCAACCAATTTAGAACCAAAAAAATACACAAAACCCTTTGAAAAAGTTGATTATGAACAACCACTAGATCTAAAGACAATGATAATGCTTTATGGTAAAGGTAATGAACTTATGAAACAACTTGGCTATAGTGGAAAAGGATGTGGTGCTAGAGAACAAGGTATTCCTAACCCTATAGAGCCTAACATGCAAGAAACAACTTGTGGTCTTTTTTATTGTCCTTAGATAGAAATAAACAAACCTTGACTTGATACCAACATTGTTACAAAAAATCCTTCTAAGCTGACTTTAACAGTAGTGCATCCTGAATTGATAGACATTAGTGGTATTGATTGTTATCCTTTGCAAGAAATAAAACAAACAAATAAATATTTGCTTAATGTCAATGTCATCATGAAAAAAAAATTGATTTGAATTCCTTATATTTTACACCCTCCTATAAAGGAGAGAAAAAAATCTTGCAATCTAAAAAGTCTTGTGTAGGTATGACATCTTATAGTAAGCAAGATTCTTTGTTGCAAAATAATAAAACATCCTATAATTTTGATCAAGAAGGTATCTTGTGGAGATTCCTCCAAGATCATTTGATATCCCTCCCTCCAAGAACACAAAATAAATTTTACTACTAACATTCACTTTTCACCTATCATAGAGTTCATGGTTATTCCACTAATGAATGTGGGTATGTACAGGATCATGATGGGCCAAAAAGTGGTGACATGATGGGTATGTAAAAAGTATGTGGCTGATGACTTTTTTTAATCCAAAATTGATGAAATGAAAAAGGTTTTTAAAGAATATTCTCATCTTTCCACCAATATAAGGGTATGTGCAGGATCATGATGGGCCAAAAAGTGGCAATATGATGGGTTTTGTAGGGTATTTGTAGGGTTTTTATAGGATTAAGAAAAGAAAAATATATTTTCTTGAAGGTTTGACCAAGTTAAGGGATCGACATATGAGTTTTAATATTTTTTAAAAAAAATTCATAATTAATTATTTGATTGGAAAAAATTACAATAAAATATGCATCACATCCTGAACATGAGTCCTATACTTATGTCTAAAATATTATAAAAAAATATTATCATTTTATTGTGGTTCTAGGGTAGTCAGACAAACACCTACTTCTTATTTTTTCCCTGAAATTTTAGTACTACTGCATTGAAATTTTAAATTTTCACCAAATAGATATATATTTTTTAAAATAAACCTAGTAGTGAAGAAACTACATTCAATTTGTTATAGATTCTATTCTTACATATTTTTGAAATAATTTATAGATAACTTATTCAAATTTTTATGTCAAGTTGCCTAACTTTGATTTTTCTAAATTTTTGCCACTTAAGGGCCTATTTTTTCCATGATGATCCTTAACATACCCATAAATTATGCTTTACTTTGAATTGAATAAATAATTATTATTCATTTTTTATTTGAATTACGACTAAAGTCTTGATTTATAGGCTGATTGAAAAATATCTACAACTTTCGAACAATATCACATTTTTTGAATCCAAAACATGTGTCACATTCTATGCTTCACATTCTATAGGGTTAAAAAAAAAAGAATTTCATGAATTTTTGACCAAGTTAAGGTGGTCAAACATACAAGTTTTAATATGTTTTAAAAGATGTAATAAATAAATCATAATTAATAATTTTCTTTGAAAAAAATTACAAAAAAGTATGCATCACATCAGGACATGAGTCCTCTACTTATATCTAAAATATTATAAAAAAATATTATCATTTTATTGTGGTTAGGGTGGTCAGACAGACACCTACTTCTTATTTTTTCCCTAAAATTTAAGTGCTACTGCATTGGAAATTTCAAATTTTCACCAAATACATTTTTAAATAAACCTAGTAGTTTAGAATCTACATTAAATTTTCTACAGATTCTATTGTTACATATTTTTTAAATAATATAGATAACTTATTCAAATTTTTACTTCAAGTTGCCTAACTCAGATTTTTTTGAATTTTTCACCACTTAAGGGCCTATTTTTTCCATGATGATCCTGCACATACCCATGTAAGGCTTTAAGTAACAAAATTCAACATCTTAAGGATTGTGGTTCTCTTCCTTGTGTTGAAGCACCTAGTTCCTCTAATTTAAACTTACCTTCATTCTATTCGGCTCATCCTTGTCTTGCACTAAGTGGGGGAAAGGGGTTAGGTAGCCTTGTCCTCATATGTCACTTGCATTGTCTCTTTTGGATAGTTGATCACCATTCATGTACATATAAGAGAAAGCTTTGGATGTGGATGACATGCCTTAAGTTGACTCACATGTGACATACTTATTCATGATCTAGTTTGATTAAAAACCGTATGAATTGGGATAGGGATTTCTAAATAAGGTTGTCATGTATTCTTCTACTTTAAAGCATTTTCTCATAGTAATGGTGTTAGCAAATACTTTAAAGTGGGGACATACATGAAACTCATGTTTCAATGTGTGTTATTCTTTCTCCTTGCAATGCATCCTTTTCTGGGAGGTGTCATTGGGTTTGATTTCCTCTTAGAGTGTGATATTTATTTGAATTGTCCTCTCTTGGAGATGTTAAGCACAATGTTCCCTAAGAAGAGACCTTGTATGAACTAAGAAAAATCCCTTTTAAATATATCTTACACTATTTTACATTTACAACATCAGCTATATGGCCACCTTGCATAACACACTTTGCATGCATGTAGAGCCATCTTGTTCATTCATAGAATACAAAGTTTTTCCTATCTCATGAAGCTCAATAAATAATTTTTGTGTGGCACCTTACCAAAGTTATCAGGAGGTATAAATTTGGTATGGTTTGAGCAGGAAGCCTGACCGAGGCATGACTTTCCCCATAGCCACTCGTATGTGTGTGTGAGTTCATACCAACCATTAGTGTATGTTGCTCACCTTTTTGGACTTCTCACCCAGTGGATAGCCTGAAGTTCTTTTGCTTCAGAGTGAGTATGCATTTCTTTTTGAAAAAACAACCTAAATATAATCCATATCACGTTGGACAAACAGTTGAAGCTTGACACACCTCATTTTTACACATCTTTCTTTTCTTTTATTTAGTTATTGACATTATATGTTTGTGTATATTTTTTTTTGCATATCATACACCTTGTGCATGTCCTTTTGTGCTTATGTCAGTTTTACTTAGGATATTGGATCCTAGGGGCTTGACCACCTCCTTGTTCTTTGTTATCCTAGACCATCCACATTGGTACACTTTGAACCCTCTTGAATGTCTATTTTAGTGTGAGTTTGAAGCAAGTTCATCCTCTCATTAAAGTGAGGGATAAATGGAGTCACTGAAAAATGATCCCTTGCTTAATTTGGGAATGTTTAATGATAAATTGGACTTGATCTAGTGTTGTGATGAGTTTTTCACATCCACATTAGGACTTGGGCCCTTTATCAAGCTAAATTAATTAACCCTGCCTTAATTTAATATTGTAAAATTTGTTTATTTACACTTTCACATTAAATTTAGGAGGCTTGTAAACTAATTTGGACCTAATCTAGTGTTGTAATGTGTTTTACACATTCACAGGGGATTTAGGTCCCTTCTAATCTAAATAGACCCAATTTATCCTTAATTTAGTAGTATAAAGTGTATTTATTTACACTTTCATATTGGATTTAGGGTCCTATTGCATTTATGACCTTAATATCATCATTAATGGGCCCCTATGATCCTATATTGTGCATCCCAAGACATATTTTAATAAAAAACCCAACAAGATCAATATATAAGCCTAATTCCTTGACTCCCCAAAACATTTAGGACTAAAAATGGCCCTTGTGGGATCCATTCCCCACCTTGGCTGAATGAGTCACATCCAAGTGGGACTCATTCACCAAGGATGGCGAATGAGTCCCATTTGGCCTATTTTTAAGGTTTTGAGTGAGAAAAGTGAGTTTTTAATTCAAAATTCTTCCATGTCACCCTTGGGGATCAAATTAATAGTCATTTAAGTGGATTTCCTACATAAAAATATTTCAAATCATTATTTCATCAAAAATTCATATTAGCAAGTCAAGCATTCAAGAGTTAAGGATTCCAAGAATTCACAAGATCATCTAGAGAGCATTCAATACCATTTTTAAGGCATTCAACAAAAGAATTTGTGCCGTATAAAATTGGACCCTCTTGAGAAAGGAGACAATTTCAAGAATAATTGGACCCACTTATGAGTTCCTTCACATCATTTACCCATCAAAACAACATTTATAGGCCCCTTAGACACATTATTTTTTTATCTAGAGGCCCGTTTTACTTGAGAAATCACATAAAACCCGATAAACAACATTTAATTATCTCATAGCTTGAAAACCCACCTTCAAAAATCAGTAGTGGGACCCATTCACCACCATGGGTGAATGAGTCCCCTTTGGTGAGACCCATTCACCAAGGGTGGCGAATGAGTCCCCTTTGAGGGAAAATTCAATTTTGAGTGGGAATTTGATTAATTTAACTTGAATTTCCAGTGAATCTCGACCTCTTAGGCTTAAATAATCAGAAAATAAGGTGTTGTTGCTTATAAATACTCATCTTAATTCATTTAACACATCTTATTGTCATGTTTCAAGAGCACTTTCTATAGTCAAGTCTTCCACAACAAGTCTCATTAGCAAAAGTTGAAGTTTTAGGGAAAAAAACTAAGGTTTTTGTACATCTTGAAGCTCACTCTCTTGGTCAAGATTCAACATTGCAAAGGGTTGATGATGGATGCCTATGGTGAATCATGAAGAAATCTAGGGTGAGGAAGTGCAACTAGCTACTAAATCACACCTAAGGACATGGTTTCATATTGATTCCATCTTCCATTTTCACTCTATTTTAAGATTAAGGTTCAAATTTTGTTTGTTTATAAATGTCATGTCATTTCATTCTTATTTTTCATGTGTTGTAAGGTTTCTATGGTTGAGATCTTGCTTCACATAAATCATCTTTTAATTTTTTATTCTAGATCAATAATATAGGGTTTTTGTTATGATTCAAACTTTCCTAGTCTAACACATCTAAGGCTAGGATTTTATGCAGATTTTTCTCCATTCAATGTTTAATTACCCAACTAGGGGTTTGACCAAGGAAAACCCCCCATTAGACAAACAATTTTAAGCTATTTTGCAAGAATTTTTTGAAATCTAAAGTCGGGTTTCCTTCAGAAATTATTGTGTAGGTGTCAAGTTAAAAAACATAAACTTTGAAGTTGTAGAAATTCCAAAGTGGACTAATTCGCCATGCATGGCGAATGAGTCCCTCTTCAGCTCCATATTTTAGTTACATGCAGATCTAGGTTCCCAATTGATAGAAAATAGCTTATGTACAAAAAAGTCTTGATTTGGGACTAATTCACCTAGGGTGGTGAATGAGTCCCAGCCAGCTCAAATTCAAATTTCATCAGTTTTCCAGATTTTTTTCCAGCCTTCTCTAGTTTCCTAGGTTGACACATTCTAAAAAACAACTATTTGTTTAGTTTAATTTGCATTTTTGTTCATTCTTTCAATCTTTTTTGCAAACAACATTGTGTTTTCAAGCATAGCATAGATCTTAGTTTTTCATTCATAATCACTCATATAAATCACTTACTTGAATTTATTTTACTTAATTTAGCTTAGATAACATCATATATAACATAATTTGAATGAAACCCTTAGCATTTTTAGCCCTACCTCTCTCCTTTTAGGTGAAAAATCCTAGAAGAGCTAGAGAAGTGCATTGGTGCCAAAAATATACAATTCATTTTGGTGAACCCGAATTTTGGACATATTAGCTTTCTTATTCCAACTACATATTTCATATTAGATTTCATTTGCAACAACATTTTATTAGGGTATTGTTGTGTTTTTGCATTTTACAAAGCATTGCATTAGGGAAAGCATCATTTAGAGTTCATTATTGCATCTTGTTTCATTGCATCATTCCAAAATTATGCACTTTTAATTTGTAAATGCATTGTACAAACTTGATAACCTTTAGAAAACTACAAAAAAAATAATAATAATAATTAAAAAATACCTGCCCTGGGACTCATACGCCACCTTGGGAAAATTAGTCCCTCTGCAGTTTTTGATCAAAATTTCTAGATTTTAATTTATTGTAGTTTACTTTTCCATTTTTTGCAATTTGTTTTCTATCATAGTTCAGTTGTTTCTATTTTCTTAGCATAAATTTTACTTCATTTCATGGCGTTCATAGATAGTTTTAGGTCTTTGCAAATTTCCTTTTTCGCTTTCATTCCTAGTTCTTTTAGATCAGATTCCTCGATACATAAAGACTCCAAAACTGAAACATCAAACCATCCCTTAAAACAAATGATTAAATTTAGAAACATGTCATCCAAGCCTCTTAGTAGTGATGATGTTGAAAAGTTAGATGAAGTTCTTGAGAACTTCCTCTAATGCTTGCAATGAGAAACCTAAACCCCTTAATGATAAAATCCCCTTCAAACCTTTTTCTTGTGATGACTTTGATTTGTTAGATGAAGCCGTCCAAGACTTCATCTCACATAATTCATCCACTAAGTTTTGTTGTGACCAACTCACCATACCAAATGTTAACACTTCTAATGCTTCTCTTAAACACCTTAAACCAATTGATGATAATTTATCACTCAAACCTTTTAGTCGTGATGATTTGCACTTGATAGATGAGTCTCTTCAGGACCTCATCTCACCCACATCATCTGCTCTGGTTTGTTGTGAGACATCTAGAACTAAGGATTTTAATGTAATCCAACCTCAACTTATCCTTTACCCACCCTCACATAAACTTCATCCCTCTAACTAACCCCGATACACCATCTACCCCCATAAAACCAATGTATTGCAACAATCTAGTAATGATATTGTTGCTCATACATATAACCCGAAACAACCCACAACCACCACAACCAACCCCAACTTCTTTACCCTTACCTAATCCGCCTAGTGCTCCTCGCTATTGCCCACACACAAAGGTGTATGATCTTGTTGAACAATTAAAGAATACTCCTGCCAAGATTTCCATTTGGAATTTGCTTCAAAACTCACCAAATTATCACAACATTCTTCAAATAACTTTAAAAAAAATTGCAATCCCTCTTGGTACCACTCTGAATGATGTGATAGCTATCATGCAAACAATGAATCTTAACATTACCTTTCATCAACATGATCTTCCTCCTTTGGAGTTGCATAAACAAAATGATTCCTTTATGATAATTGCTCAATTCAATCGCATAGGTATCAAATGCACTCTTATAAATAATGGTTCCACCCGTAATGTGTGTAGTGTGACTCTCCTTGATCGATTAGATGTTGAAAAGTCACAAATAATACCTGTTTCTATCTCCATTCAAGGATTTGACAATACAACAAAGCAACCACTTGGGATAATTACTTTTCCTATTACGGTTGGGGTGGGCTACTTTGAAAACTCCAATGCATGTCATGCATTATGATCTTTCATATATTCTTCTTTTAGGATGACCATGGATTCATGAGATGAATGTAGTTCCTTTGAAGCTTCATCACATCATTAAATATGTTCATAACAATCATATCTATCAAGTTGACATAGACCCCGAGCCTGAAAGTTGCTTGCATCTTGAAAAATGAGTTACAAGTCCTTTGAAAACATTAATTCCATCTATTATTGATCCTCTTGAAATTGAAAAATATGATAAGGAATCAGTCTCTAAATTATTTGGTGATGATTGGGGATCTTTAGAATTCACACCCTCGTTTATGGGTGAATACATACTTGCACAATGAAAAGATGAGAAACAAGAACAACCAACAATCATGTCCACTCAAAATTATGAAAAATATTCTCAAACATCTATCTCCTATAATCTGGATGATAATGCAACATACACAAAAAAATTTGATGAGATAGATTATCAATCCCCACCTACTCCACATGAAATGGAAATAATTTATGGAAAATCCTATACATTTGTAAAAAAATTAGGCTATACTAGAAAAGGGTGCGGAAAACATGAGCAAGGTATTTGTGTCCCTATTGAACCTAATACACAAGAAACAAAAACCGGATTGGGATATTCTTTTTCTAAAATGACGAAAGTTACTCAATGACCATCTTTGAACATTAATACTATAACATGTCAACCACAACACAAAATTACAATCAAACATCCTGAATTGCTTGATATAACCCTACCACCTTCATGCCTATATGTCGATAGTGATGAGGCTTTGAAACAAATGTTAGGTGTTTATGCTAACAAGTCCTTGCTTACTTCCATGAAAAAAATTCCTCATGCCATGATTTTTACCAAGCAAATAGCAAGTGATATCACTGAAGAGCTCTATGAATATGAAGGTCCTAAATCAAATGCACTCCCTTTATGAGATACAATTGATGTGTCAATGGACATTAATAATAATGATAAAGTTATTAAAATTGGGAAGTGCCTTCATCATGACAAACAAGAAGACACTACCGCTTTACTTCATGATTTTCCTAAAAAAATTGCTTGGGAATATTCTAATATACCAGGAATTGACCCAAAAATTGTGATGCATAACATTGTCCTTGCTGAAAATGCTAAACCCGTTCATCAAAAAATTAGAAAAATGCATCCTTACATACCCTTGCATGTTAAAGAGGAGCTTGAAAAAATGTTTGATGCAAGATTTATTAGACCTATTGGTTATTCTCCTTGGATCTCAAACATTTTCACAATTGAAAAACCCAATAATTGTATTAGGATATGCACAGATTTTTGAGATTTGAATAAAGCCTCTTTAAAAGATGATTTTATGGTTCCTAATATAGACATGATCGTGGATTCAACTACTGGACATTCTTTGTTGTCATTCATGGATTGATTTTTTTGCTATAATAAAATCCTTATTAACCCTCAAGATCAATACAAAACTACCTTTACAACTCTTTGGGGAATATTTTGTTGGGTTGTGATGGCCTTCAGTCTAAAGAATGTCTGCACAACTTATCAACGTGCAATGACATTAATATTTCATGATTACATTCACAAAATTATAGAAGATTATGTTGATGATATCCTCTCTAAATTGTTAACATAACAAGATAATGTAAATCTCCTTCACAAAATCTTTGAATGAATACAAAAATACATTATGCAATTGAATTCAAAAAAGTGTCTTTGGCGTAGATAGTGGTAAAATTTTGGGGTTTTTCATATCTCATAAAGTCATTGAGGTGGGTATAAATAAAATCTATGCAATCATTAACATTCCACCTCCTAGGAATATTTCTTAGTTATGCACATTACAAGGTCAAATTCAAGCTATCGGTCATTTTGTTGCATCTTTAACCAATCGCACATCACCTTTCACACATATCCTTAAAAAGGGTATACCTTTTGATTGGGATGAGGATTGAAAATAGGCTTGTGCAATTCTAAAGGAATACCTTGCCACTCCACTTGTTAAATTACAACTCGTTGTGCCAAATAGACCGTTTATCATGTACATCACCCCATCCGCCCATGCTCTTGCAACATTGTTGGATCAACACGACGATCATGGTAAAGAAAACCATATTTATTACATTAGTTAAACCTTAATTGATTATGAAACATGATATTCACCAATTGAAAAAAAAATTATGGCTCTTGTATTCACTACTAGTAAGTTGCAACATTATTTACTCAATGCTAAAATATAAGTTATCACAAAATTTGATCCTCTTAAACATCTTTTCAACAAAGCAGATCTCTTCAGACGCTTAGCTAAGTGGGTGATGTTGTTAATTGAGTTTGACCTTAAATTTGTTTCCCTAAAATCAATCAAAGGCCAAGCCTTAAATGATCACTTAGCTAACGCTCCTTCTCGTTTTGCTTCACCTACTCATGATTCCTTTCCTGATGATCATTTCTTAACCACTAACATTAAACCATGGGAATTATTTTTTGATGGATCTAAGTGTAGAACAGGTTCTAGTGTTGGAGTGGTACTAATCCCACCTGACGGTAAACTGATTCCTTTATCCTATCGATTGAATTTCCTATGCACAAATAATACAGTTGAGTATGAGGCATTGAGCGCAGGTTTGTAGGCTGCTTTATCAATAAATGCTAAACATAACAAGATCTTTGGTGATTCACAATTGGTCATCAAACAAATAAATGGTACATATCAAACTTAACATGAAAAATTATCAAAATATAAGAATCTTATAATGAAATTATTAGAAAATTTTGAATTGTTCACCATTGATAACATCCCACATAAAGATAATCGACATGCGAATGCAATGGTGAGTGCAACTTCTCTTATATCCCCACATGATCCATACAAAAACTTCACCTTTGTTATTCATCCCATCATGAAACATTTGATTGATACTCCATTAGAAGACATTTTGGCGATAACTCAAGATGCCTCGTGTGAATGGTATGATACAATATACAATTACTTGAAAGATGGTACCATTGCCAAACCTACCACAACAAATACTCAAAAATGTTTATGTAAACTCACTCATGAATAAGTGATCCTTGCAAACACATTGTATAGAAGATCTTTTAATGGTCTCCTATTATGATTTCTTAAATATTCTAAAATCCTTTTAGCACTTGAACAGGCTCATGTTGGTGCATATGGAGATCATTTTGGAGGTTGTTCATTAGTGCAAAAAATTATTTGTATAGGTTATTATTGGAGACATATGGAGAAGGATTGCTTCACCTATGTTAAACAATGTCACAAATGAAAAGAACATAGCAATTTGATCCATGCTCCTGCTCCTGAGTTTCATACCAATTTTCCCATTTGGCCATTTTCAGTATGGGGATTGGATCTTATTGGAAAAGTTTCACCACCTTCTTCTACTAGACATATGTTTATCATAACCGCAACAAAATATTTCAAAAAATGAGTGGAAGTTATTCCCATCTGTTCTACAACTGTTGAAGCCATTTGGTGTTTCATCTTAGACCACATAATGGCTCACTTTGGGCTCCCTTCCATAATCATTTCTAACAATAGAACTCCATTTAAGAATAACGAAGTTCAGAAATTTCTTGAAACATTCAGCATTCAACATCGTTTTTCTACACCGTACTATTTGCAATCCAATGGACAAGATAAAAATATTAATAAGCTTCTTGAACAAATCCTCAAGAAAACCGTCACCAAGCATCATAAAGACTAGAATACACAATTATCTTATGTTCTTTGGGCTTATAGAACTAATTTTTTATCATCCATAATAAATACCCCTTATAACCTTATTTATGGCACTGATGCGATTATGCCCTTGGAGTTAGAAATTCCTACTTTGCGAGTGGCTCTCCAAGATCTTATTGATGATGACACTTATAAAGATCAATTATTACATCAACTTGAGATGTTTGATGAGCAATGCATTAACACTCTTGAACATCTCCAAGCTCACATCAAAAAATTACAATGAAAACACAATGTTCATGTCATTCCCCATTCATTTTGCAAGGGAGATTTTGTTCTTATTGAAAATCAATGGACTACTAGTGCTAAAAATGAAGATAAAGATAATTTCAGCCCTAATTGGTTGGGACCTTACATAGTTGATACCAATTACAAATCTATTGCTTATCTATTAAAGAAAATTGATGGAACACCCCTTGATGAACCCATTAATTCCACACATTTGCATTAGTATTATATCTAACCCCCTTGAATAGTATGATTGATACAACAATGCAGTTTCAAGTTATTTGATGTTATTCTAAATAACTTTCACATTGGTTCGTTCTTGACAACTAATTTTGTGTTTGTCTTGAACACTAAGGTAATTATTTAAGTTTCTTTTATAATTTCTTTAGGCTTCATACAAGTCACCTTCTTATTATGTTAAGTTAGATCCTTATCAATGTATTTAATTTAACATATTATCTTCTAATTAATAATGTTGTATCTACACTAAAACTGAAATATGTTTTACATTAATTAGATCACATTAATCCTATTACATAATGTTGACATTAATTAAATACCTTTACCATAAGTCATTTAATTAATCACATTGCATTTAAGCATCCACACAAAGAAATAAATCATAATAACATGAAATACACGTCTATACATATATATATAAGTTTTATATACATCTCAATATCATCTACAAAGTCATAATGGTCTGTGAGAGCTAGACCCCTTGGGATCTGGTGCTGATGATCTGGTCCCCGGATATCATGAGATGGTTGTGTATGATAGTGATTGTGAAATATCAAGTCTAAGTGCATACACCAAACCCTGTACTCAACCAATAGCTATAAGCCACTCATCTGCAATCTAATCCCTCTTGGCTTGTGTTTGTGCTAGTTCTGCATGCAGTCTCTCTACCTCTACTGAGGACTGTGCTGAGTGTAGTACACTCTCATCATAACATATTCTCTTCCTCACACTCTTGTACATTTCGCGTAACCTCACGAATGGTCTGAGTGACTCTAGCTCTTCCTCCACGATCAGTGGGGGCACGTAGTCAAGATCCATCTCCTCTTCATCGATGGATGTAGGCACTATCTTTGTAGCAACCTAATGATAGAAATCTTGCCAGTCTCTCATCTCTCCTACAAGATAGACAATGTACACAATCAGTAACATATCATCATGATATATATATATATATATAAAGCATAAATCACTAAAGGACATGCGTAAAATAAAATATCTTCACTTATGTCTCTAGATACATGAGGAATGTGAACCTCATCCTCTCTTGGGGGCATCGAGGATGTGCTAGCCTCTCTCTGACTCTGGGTGCAGATGTCTATCGTAGCTACTACTCATGATCTAGTTCTATAATTATATGAGGACTCTCCATGCTCATATTGATCCTCAAAAGCTACCTCATCACCCTCACTTAGGGGTGGCCCATCCTTGTAGTAATAATCCTCATAATCCTCCTCCTCATTATCCTTTCCTTCATCCTAGTCCTCATAGTCAGGATCAACATCAAACTAGTACTCCTCATCATAACATCCATAAAAATATTTGTTGGCCTATACCATACCTCCTCTACTCTCTCCTCTAGCTCATCACCCTCATCTGGTGTTGGTCCTGCATAACCTATAGGGAAGTCCATGGGGAGCACAAGAGCTGGTTGTGCATATGACCACCATTCCTCGTGCTTGTCTATGGTTCTGACATCATCAAGGTCAGATGCTGGTGGCTAGTCATGATCTGAATCACTGAAATCACTCTCATGAACATGATCTATAGTCAACCGAATAGTATCACCTGGCCTTCAGGCACTCTGGATTGATCTTCTAATGAAGGGGCATGCCCTCAAGGGTGTCTACACCTATCCAAACTGTTGCATGATTCACCCATAATAGAAAGGTCATGCCACATAGGCATGCCTCCCAACTAGATAACTATCCATTTGCATCCTCAGTGACTGTCCTATGGGATCTGGCCACTATAGAGTGAGTAGATAAGGTCTCCATAGGATCTCATCCTCCTCCAGCTGGTCAAATATCACCCTCAAAAAGTGTAAATCACCATACTGCCACAAGAGTCGCAAGGGATAGCTAAATGATCATAGATATCCTATAGCTATAGCACAAGGGAATCTAATAGGCTTGGTACATGTGATATGCTCAAGGCACCACACCTATAGAAGTGTACAATTAACCATACTATTGATCTCTCAAAACACAAACTAACGAGGATCATAATACAAGTGTGGTAAAATGCAGCGGCCCCAAGCATAGACTATCCTCTACTCATACATCCCTTGTATCAAATTTACTAGTCCTCCATCAATGTGTGTCACTCATCCATCTTGATTGAGAACCAGTGCCACTGTGTGCAACATAATTCATCTGACCATAGGAGCTCGTGAATACAACATGGGAAGCTCGATCCACACTCAAACTCTCTCATCATGTATAGGTTCACCTAAACAATACTCCATATCTCTCTTCTTCTCCCAGAATGACCGATCCCCTCCAAAAATATACTCGCTCTCCTCAAATGGGAACTTAGAGAATTTGGTGTATGTCCTTGAGAGTGATAAGCATTTCCCTGGTGGGAAGATGAAAGATACATGTATCAACATCCCAATGCTCATAGAGAGCCATAAGCATGGTGTCCTGGTATCTCATGGGTGGCATAAGATATTCCCAATAGATACCTACTGACTGTAAATGCTCTACCTATGCCGTTGATAGCACTAGCACATAATCTCTCAGAAATGTGAGTTGTCTTCCCCCTAGCCACTGTCACAACTGGGTGGGGAACTATCAAAATCATAACCAAATGTTCTAAATTTCATCTAAATTATTCAATTTTGACATATTTCATGTGTGTTAAATTCAATCTAGTGTGATTTTCTAATGGCCCTAGAAACTTTAGAACCCTTTTTGGATATTTTAGAAAGAAACGAGACACTTCGCAAATAAATAAGACACTTTGCAAATAAAAGGGACACTCTGAAAACAAATGGGACACTTTGGGAAAAAGGAGCACTTTGCGATTTTTTTCAAAGAACCTTAAATTAACCTATCCATGCATTAAAATCATTAAATTATTATAAATTGACAAGGAAAAAGTTGTTGAATCGACTTACGTCATGATACAGCTTGTATCATGCCACCTACTCACGAAGATAATCCAACCATGTAGGTGTGTAATCTTGTCTACTTGGCATGTTCTTCTCTCACTCATCACTCTCAAGCTACAAGAAGATAAAATAAATAGTAAGTGACAAGTTACTTTCATCTACTTCTTTTAATCCCTTTTCATCTCCTTTTACTTTTACACATCAACATAAGGTTATTTTCTTTTCAAAAACTCATAATGTATATATTCTTCAAATCACCATAATGGGAGCTAGGGTAATCCATTTTTTACGCCATTTGATGCATTAAAATTGTGATTCCCCACTTAACATCATCATCTGTCTATCATGATGTTGTATGGTACTTGGAAATTCCCTATGATATGATGTTTCTTGTTTGATGTGGGTAGATTGCTACCTTGATTCCACCTCTGTAAAGCAAGCGAAATCAAGGGGGGGCATACATCCACCTTCAAATTGGATTCCTAAGAGTTAGATAAAAGGATTTATCCACAATTAATGAATATGTGTTGTAGGATGCGGTTCCTAATACTGTGGTTGTGCAGATAACTACACAAGGGGCTTTGTTATCCCGTATTTTGAATGAGTATCCTTTTGTGTAATAAAGTGCATTATTTAGAGTCCTTTAGCTTACATATGCACATAGAGTCATATGGGGGCTAAAGTGGGGGCTAAATGTTCCATAGAAAATTGGACCCTCTTGAGAAAAGAGACAATTTCATGCATAATTGGACTCACTTTTGAGTTCCTTAACATCATTTACCCTTCAAAATGACAATTATAGGCCCCTTATACCCATTATTTTTTATATAGAGGCCCATTTTTCAGAAATCACATAAAACTTGATAAACATTATTTAATTATCTCCTACCCCAAAAAACCCACCTTCAAAAATCAGTAGTGGGACCCATTCGCCACCTTGGGTGAATGAGTCCCCTTTGGTGGGACCCATTCGCCAAGGGTGGCAAATGAGTCCCCTTTGAGGGGAAATTCGATTTTGAGCAGGAATTTGATTAATTTAACTTGAATTTATGGTGAATGTTGGCCTCTTAGGTCTAAATAACAGGAAAATAAGTTGTTTTTGCTTATAAATACTCAGATCTGAAGTCATTTCATGCATCTTATTGTCATTTTTCAAGAGCAATTTCTAGAGTCAAGTCTTCCACAATAAGTCTCATTAGCAAAAGTTGAATTTTTAGGGCAGCAAACTAAGGTTTTTGCAAGTCTTGAAGCTCACTCTCTTGGTCAAGATTCAACCTTGCAAAGGGTTGACAATGTATTCCTATGGTGAATCATGAAGAATCTAGGGAAAGGAAGTGGAAATAGCCACTAAATAAAACCTAAGGACTTGGTTTCATATAGATTCCATCTTCCATTTTCACTCTATTTTAAGATTAAGGTTTGCATTTTATTTTTTTATCACTTGCATGTCATTTCATTCCTATTTTTGATTTGTTGTAAGTTTTCTAGGGTTGATATCTTGCTTCATATAAATCATCTCTACATTTCTTTTTCTAGATCAATAGAATAGGGTTTTTGTTATGATTCATATTTTCCTAGTATTTAACACATCTAAGGCTAGGGTTTTATGTTGATTTTTCTCCATTCAATGTTTAACTACCTAGCTAGGGGTTTGACCTGTTAGCTCTCAAAAACGCAGGTGAAATTCCTCAAGAGGTTGCCAATCTCTTGGTACGTTTCAGGGTAAAAGAAAAGATCTAAATGGTTTAATCATTCTTCTCTTCAGGTGTTGTTGGACCTAGGCGGGTATACCTATATGAATGAGATAGACTTAACTTATGCTCATTTCTTTTAAAGTATTTTACCCACAGTGGCAAATGGGAGTGGATAAATAAAATGTGATTTGGTATAGATTATATAGCAATATCAAAGCTAAAACATAATATTTTTAGTTAACAGATGTAGAAATGACTAAAAATAAATGCTGAAAATGTAGAGACTAGTGCCTTATTGGGTATGTGGAGTCAAATGAGAAATCTAAAATGAGTAACTTCTTTCTGGCAAGTATTCTAATTGTTCAACATATATTTTAGTTTATAACTTGTATAAACATGCAATAATATGACTACCAAGTTCTTCTTAATGATCCAAATGAGATTCCCTAATTACTATGATCAACTAAAAGGATTTAATCTTTTCTTGAAAGAACCAATTAATCAACCATACAGATACAACAAATGTGCACCGATAAACTGAATATAAACTTGTTATATCAATTTAAATAACTAGAAAACATCAACCTTGGAGAAAACCTCAATAATACTTTCAGTGAACACAACAAACAATTGATACTAGAAATACACCACCACATCAAATGATTTTCATTGATATCTCCATAATTTCAAACATGCATCATAGTCTCATAGTATGACATTTTAATCTACTATATCTTTTGATTATATCTTATATTCTTCTCCTCTGTTTCACTATCAAAAAAGATATTTATACATCAAATACTTGAAAGGACGCATCCTTTCAGAAAAGTCATATGTTTAAAACAAAAATAGATTAAAAGACAATTAAGCTCTATTACGCCATAAATGAATCTTTGATAAGTGGTCCAAGTAATCCCGACGCTTATGCGTATCTGCATCTTCCACTGCGTTCCAAATCGTGATCTCCATTCTTACAAAATTATCATTCTGTTCGTTCACCCCATCTAGTGTTGTATCTTCTGCGGTACCTATCTTCAAAATGTCTTGCAGTATTGACTCACTTCAACTTTTCCACCTAGTCATTTCTTTTAATTCTCCTTTATCATCAAAGAATGCAGTGAGTTCTTTTCTGGTGGTAGCATTTATCAATCCCTGTGCATCCCCTTGCAATTCTTCAAAGAAGTCTCGGTGTTTATTCACAAAATAATTTGCATCCTCAATTGCTACATTATCAGAAACACCGCTCTGGTTTATTTCTTGAAACTTCTCCAAAATCCTACTATCCATTCTTTTGTGTTCTTGTAATGCAGCAAAGTTATGTGAATGTGCTCCCTAGAGATTATTTAACCAAGTTGCTACACTGGCTTGTCTTTTCTTAATCATTCCTACAAGTGCATCATATCTCCCTTGAGAGTAAGGACTTGATCCTGCCAAGTGATCTTTTGCTTGTGAACTTTCACCATGAGTGAGCATCTTGGTTGATTTCATTGTGACACCTAACAAATCTTTTAGGTGGTAATTTTCTCTCAACATCCTCTCATTGTTCATTTTGTACATTTCCCTCTCCTCGATTAACATCTGAATTTGAGCTTTGTTTAATTTTGTGACATTGATTCCAATTTCTGCAGTTGCCACAGGATCAACCTCTCCAATCTTTAAATTCATAACTAGCCCAAATGCTTTCTCAGTATCAATGACAATTGATTTCCTGTGAGGTGGATATAAAGCCCAAATCATTAGTGACCCTTCATCTGGATTGTAGTTCAACCCTGTATATACTTTTGTCACCTTTTCTGGGCTGAGCTTGTGTGTAGCATTACTATCTTTCAAGAAACTATCAAAAACTAGTGCAAAATTTAGATCCAACCCTGGAAAAATCATAACATCGGCACTTGCCAACATTTTCCTTCCCTTTTCAAGGGTCATACTTGCCATCTCTTTGTCCCCACACACCTTTAGGTCATTCAGTAATTGTTCCTCATGACTTGATGTGATATTGTCAACCTTTTCTCTTATTTCTTTTCCTTTTTGTTTGTACATGAATTCCTTAAACTCTAGAGAGTTTACAAATTCATCATCTACTACGAATGATTTGTACTCTACATGCCGTGCATCCACATATACATTCTCTTCAACACTCAATTCCCTGGCAGGGAAAGTGTAATGTCGAGTTCTCAATCTTGACATCTTATTTGGTTGTTCCTATGGCACATTATTCTCAGATGCCTCCTCCCAAGAAGACAACAACTCTGTATCCTGCAACCCTTGATTATATTTTTCGACCACTGTCTTTGCTTATTCAGCTTCCATGTTTTAGTTCATATCATCAAATTGATAGGACACATGTTGACACCCTCCAAAGTTTATCTTCAGTTTAGTAGAATTGATATACCCTTCTGGATCAAAATTCTTTCTAGGTGGTCCTCTATTCATATTGTATTGCAGTAACTTATCAAGGATGAAATTGTACCTTTCCTTGGCTAATGCAGTAAATCACCAAAATGTACTAGGCATAAAATCCTACTTACCAAAGGAGCTCAAATTCATAATACTGGAAAAGTCCATTTGTCTAACAATTTCCAAGTATACAATCCTCTTCGGGACTATTTTAGGAAAAATGAATGGGGCATCTTCAAATCCATGAACTCTAATCATCGTAGCATCCTCCAAGCAATACCAATCACCCGAGTTGTGACTAATTGGCCCATTGAAATCCTTGGGCCTGAGAAACCTTTTTATCTCTTCAGATAAAGAATAATCACATGGATGATTATACAATTTATACAATTTCTTCACAAAAAACTCCTGAAAGAGTACAAAGCTAAAGTTAGCAAACCTACTGTCCTAGACATCCATCCATAATTGAATAGGTAATGTCATACCTTCCTTGTCAAATTTGGAAATTCTCATCTCTCGAGGCCACAGCCCTAACTCCTGTCCAAAATACAACACTATGTGCATAAACGATGAATAATTCCTAAGATGTAAGATAGAGGCTCCGCCCTTTATTGCCATCAACCCACAATAATTCCCCTTAAAAATGTATGAGGCATAATCAAATGGTCTAGAATTATGATACTGGATATCTACTGAAATTATCATAGGCACAATTGACATATGTTCAGGGAGTTCCATTCCCAATACTTGGCCTACCGAGAAATAAGTATACTTCATATAGGGTTGAAAAATATCAACATGGAAAGGGGGTCCATCGCTATCGTATAGAGAAACTGGTTTGCCACCTTGTTTAACTCTATGAATTGGAAACCTCCAACCCTTATAAATTGTGTCCATTCTCCCGAACTCCCTTTCTAATTCTTCACATATGATTTTCTCATTGCAAACCCCTTCCAAATTGAAAACCTCACCTATTGCATCTTTTGATATATGCATTAGTGGTTTCCCGGACGGGTCACATATAGCTTTGAGTTTTGAATTATAATAGACAACCAACAGTTTTACCAATTCCGCATTAACAAATATATTAGGGCACACTAGCTTTCACAAATTAAGCTTCCATGGGTTGCATACTGGTTCAAAATTATTTCTTCGATAGTAATGAAAGCTAAACAATTCATAACCTCTTATTTAAGTCCAAACATCTCCTATGAGTTTACACTTGTCATCCAATTTATCTATTTCTTCCCTAAGTTGTGCAGATCATCTGGCTTGAGGTCCAAAGCCAGGTCATTGGTCAATGAGATTTTGATTCACCCTTCATTCAGTGCCTTCTTGTTCTATTTTAGTTTTATGTTTCTTCCCTTTAGGCTGACTGCTTTCACCATATTTTCTACCTTTTGATTTTCCTAAGCTTGTGGATTTCATTCCTCAAAATTTATAGAAGTCAAAATTACAGGAACTAAGGTGCAGAGAACTTACTGTATCTCGCTTGGAATCTTTGGACTAAAATAATGCCATGTTTCTTCACTAGCCCTTTTGCCTCCTCTGCTATCAATTCCACACTAATGTTTCCAATTGAATTTTCCTTAATTCATGTGGTTATTTTTTCTTCATCACGCCATGAATATTTTAGTTGAAACGCGAGTGTAGCAGGTCCTTTTTCGAAACGCTCACTGTCACATCATGTAAGATAATCGGTGAGACATTTTCCAATCTTGGGAAACCTCTTTATTATGGCTATTACCAACATTCATTAAAACATCCGCCAAGACATCCTATAGTTTCCCCGACACTTCAAGTTTCCTCAAGAGTTATCCCTTCAATCTCAAGTATATCACTATAACTCCTATTGATGAAAACATTTCGTTGTGACTTTGCAAGTCGGGCAAATGTTCCTCCACTTATTTCATATCTCGCCAAGATATATCCTTTGGTCTGTTTTCTATTTGCCGAGACACAATTATTTTCTTGCCGATGGAACAACACTTGACGTGACTCTCCTATCTTTCTCTGATGAAACTAGTCTTGTCGATAATCAATACCTACTACCAAGTCCTTTAATAACACAATCCTGTCAGTGTGACATATGGGTTGGCAAGACTCCCTGACTTCAGCCTGATAATCATCAATAGACTCCCCTTCCACTTTATCGGCAAGAACAAATGAATGCTCTGGGACATTACACTGACGAATTTTGTCTTTCCGATATGTCTCTATGTTTTCAATTAGTAAGACACCAATAGGCTCGATATGACTCTCCCTAATGCATATTGTCTTTCCAATAGGATCCTCCTATCGCTGAGACAATGAACTACGTCCTGTCGATATGTGTCTTTAGATGAAATCATATCAGTATGGCATTCCCAAACTCTTTCCAATAGACTACAAAAAATATACATTAACATAAGACGCTTTATGGATCAGGGAGACCCTCACAATCTCTTGTCGATATGAATTATACATTGAAATACTCAGGGTTAGATGAATTCTATGGGACCACATGACAAAATATGGGAAAAACTGTTATGAAGAGAGGATTCTTATGCTTATGGTAAGGACTTCTTTGGAAACTCATGAATATAAATAACTGTAAAATTTTCAAAATTTTACAGTTCTAATAGTGGCTCCATCTGGGGATGAATGATTGTGAGATCATTGCAAGTATCCAAATTTCTGGGTGAGCAAACCAAACTCAAGGTGATGGATTAGTGAGCAAGATGGAAGGAATGGAAATTAACAAGACCCTATACTACTGTACATGGAAATATTTATTTTAAAAGTAGGAATATTAGGATTGTCCATGTACTGGAAATTCATGTTCTTTTTATTTCCTAGACTACTGTGCATGGAAGAGAAATTTTTGAGAAGATTGTCAAGAGTAACAAGTGGTATCAGAGCATGATCTTGGCACCATAGAGGCAAGGTTTTTCTCAATTTTGGAGGCGATTTTGGGAAGAGCATATCTTTCAGATTTTGGCGATTTTTTTTCTAATTTTTAAAGGGTTTTTGAAGAACATATTGAAGAAGATACAGTACAGATTTCAAAAGAATTGGAGCAGAATTAAGCGTATTATTGCAGAATTAGGGTTTCTACACTATTTTTTTGGAATCTACATATCTCACACATCTTGTTGAATTGAAGTATTATTTTTATTGGGTTTTTGAAGACATACCAAAGGAGATTAGAGTAAAAATTTCAGAGAATTTAAGTTTCATTTGTGTGATTTATTTCAACATTAGTGGTTTCCATCATGACGGGGCCTACAACAAGGGGTAAAAAGAATGCTGTCACTCTGGGGAAGAATCCTGATAAGGATGGTGAAACAATAAAGGATGTTACTCATAATGAGGAAATCAATAAGGTCAAGGAATACATTTCCTCAATGAAGATGGATATGTGTGACCTAAGAGGAGATATATCAGACCTACGAAACATGTTGAGCACCTTTATGAATAAACCAAGAAAGGAGGTCTCAAGCAGCCAAGAACCAGAAGAAGAAACAAATGAAGAAGAAGAAGAAGAAGAAGAAAAAGAATCAAAAGAAGAAGAAGAAGAAGAAGAAGAAGAAGAAACAAATGAAGAAGAAGAAGAAGAAGAAGTGAAAGAAGAAGAAGAAGAAGAAGAGGAAGAAGAAGAAGAAGAAGAAGCGAAAGAAGAAGAAGAAGAAGAGGAAGAAGAAGAAGAAGAAGAGGCATATGCAGAAGTAGAAGAAGCAACAATAGAAGAAGAAGAAGCAAAAGACCAACTAGAAGAAGAAGAAGCAAAGAAGGCAATGAAGAAGAAGTTCAAGAAGAAGAAGTTCCTAATCAAGCTATTCAACCAATGCAAGGGTACCATATATTATTCCTCACCTCTTCCTCTATGACACATCAAAAGGTTCAGGTAAAGGAAGAACACATTCATCACCATCAAGAGCTTGATGTAAAGGGAAGACACATCTTGGAGATGAAGTTAATTTTCCAGAAACGCATGAAGAAGCTGGTGACATCAACAATTCCAAGTTACCTCAGTACAAGGAAATATTTTCTAATTGAAGATGCTACATGGGAGGATGAGGAGTTCATTCAAAAGAATCCAAACTTGATTAGCATTGAGGACAATGCTTCTTTGAAGAAGGGGGGCATTCTACACCCTTAATATTAGTGTACATAGGGTTATGAATAGTCAGCTTGTGGCTATCTTAACTCTCTATTAAGTCATATTATCATTAGTATATTGTTATTTAGTTGTTTAGGTCGGCCTCAGTCTTATATAGGTGTGTCTAAGTTGGCCTAGGTGATATCCTTGGCATAAATAGGTATATATAGGAGGTTGTGAGTCTTATTTCATCATCAAGTTGTGAAGTGTGTTCTCATTAGAGATATTTGGAGGTTTTCCCCCTCGAAGTGGCTTGTTATTCTCACTTATTATCAAGTATTTGCAGCATATTTCATATCATATTCTTCTATTGTGCAAGTTATTTCATAACAAGTGGTATCGTGAGCTAAGAGCCAATTGAGTACCCAAACATGAGAATAAATCTTTCCAAAAGTGACTAGTGAAGATAGGATCACGATCACTAACAATAACTTTAGGTGTACCATGTAGCTTTTGGATATTCTCCAAAAAAAGCTTTAGCCACTGCACTTGTTGTAAAAGGATGTGCTAATGCAATGAAATGTGCATATTTAGTGAGCCGATCAACTACCACCATGATGACATTATGACCTTTAGATTTGGGAAGCCCTGTGATGAAGTCCATGGATACCTCTTCCCAACACTGGCTAGGAATAGATAAGGGTTGCAAGAGACCTCGTGTCTTAATTGTCTCCCCTTTATGCCTTTGACACACCAAACATTCAGCCACAAATTTTTGAACATCACCCTTTAGCCCCTCCCAAAAGAAATCTTGCTTGACTCGATGATATGTCTTCAAAAATCCTGAATGACCACCCACTAGAGACTCATGCAACTCTGTGAGAATCTTGATTTTAAGGTTGGAATTCTTGCAGAGATACAAACTCTCTTTATACCAAAGAGTACCTCCCTTCCAACAAAACTTATTTGAACTACTAGGATCACTTTTTAATTGCTCAATGAGATTACTTGTTGCAACATCATTTTTCCACTCTGCTTTGGCTTCCTCCACCTAATTTGCTTGTAATATTGAAAGGGCACACAATAAGGATTCATCTTTCTCATCCTTCCTTGACAGTGCATCTGCAAAAATATTTTCTTTCCCTTTCTTATATACAATCTCAAAGTCATATCCTAACATCTTAGTGACCCATTTTTGTTGCTCTTCAGAAGATAGTCATTGTTCCAAAAAATATTTTAAGCTATCTTGATCTGTCTTAACCTTGAAATGTCTACCCAATAGATAAGGCCACCATTGTTTCACTGCATGGAGTATTGCTAGCATTTCCTTCTCATAAATAGGTTTTAGTTGATTCTTACCTTTTAATTGACGACTCTGAAAAGCAATTGGTCGACCTTCTTGCATGAGCACTGCTCCTATCCCATTTCCAGAAGCATCACATTCCACAATGAATTCCTTGGTGAAGTCAGGAGTGGCAAGTACCGGAGTTGTACACATAGCCTCCTTCAATCTCTCAAATGTTGTATTGGAAGACTCATTCCAATGAAAAGAATCCTTCTTCAATAGAGTGGTGAGAGGTGCTGCTATACTACCATAATTCTTCACAAATCTTCTATAGTACCCTGTCAATCCCAAGAATCCTCTTAGTTTCTTAATGGTTTTTGGAATAGGCCATTCCATGATAGCCTTAATTTTGTTAGGGTCCACCTTTACTCCTTCATGTGAAACTATGTGTCCCAAATACTCCACCTCTGTAAGACCAAAAGCACACTTGGATGGCTTAGCATAGAGTTTATGATCTTCAAGTATTTGTAATGCTTGGTCCACATGTTGCAAATGTTCTTCCCAAGTCTTTCTATAAATTAATATATCATCAAAGAATACTAACACAAACTTTCTCAAGAACTTCTTAAAAATGGAATTCATCAAACTTTGGAATGTAGATGGTGCATTGGTAAGACCAAATGGCATCACCAAAAATTCATAATGACCCTCATGAGTCTGAAATGCTATCTTACAAATATCTTCCTCCTTAATCCGAATTTGGTGATAACCAGATCTAAGATCTAACTTGGTAAAAACATAGCTCCATTTAATTCATCTAGCAAATCATCAATGACTGGAATTGGAAACTTATCTTTAATGGTGTACATGTTGAGCACTCTATAATCTGGACACATGCACCAAGTATCATCCTTCTTATGTACCATCACCACAGGTGAGGAGTAAGCACTTAGGCTATGCCTGATGATTCCTGCCTCTAGCATCTCTTCAATAATCTTTATCTCACTCTTTTGTATGTGTGGATACCTGTAAGGCCTGATGTTCGGTGGTTGGCTCCCTGGGACTAACTGTATGGCATGATCATGATCCCTCTTAGGAGGAAGTCTTTTAGGCATATCTCCAAGAACAACTGAGTGACGATCAATTATAGCTTGCAAATCTAGATGAGTAGGAGTATTAGATTGAGAGACTTCTAGTGAACATAGTTGGGCCACAAATCCATCCACTCCTTTCTTAAGGAACTTTTGCATTTGATGAGAGCTTACCATTTGTGGAGATTTTTACTTCAACCCCCTTAGCTCTACTAGCCTTCCTTGTGATTGAAATCTCATGAATAGTTCTTGGAAGTTCATCTCAATTGTTCCTAATGTAGTAAGCCATTGTACTCTCAAAATAATATCTACTGCACCCATGGATATTGCATACATTGGGGTATCAAGTTGATAATCTCCCATGGATAATTTAATGCTATGACACTTCCCTGAACAACTAACAGTACCACCATCTGCAACCAAAACTTGAAACTCTGGAGCTGGATATATGAAATAATTTAGATGAGTAGCTAACTTTTTGTTGATGAAATTATGAGTACTACCTGAGTGGATCAACACTATTACCTTCTGCTTCTTTAGGAACCCCACCACCTTGAGAGTGCATGACAAGAAATGATTGGTTGAGAATCATGTGATTCCTCATTTGAATCCCTTTCATCTTCTAGTATGGGTTCCTCCTCTTCTTTCTCATTGGGACCTTCAATATAAAACAATTTCTTTTCACTACATTTATGTCCCGACTGTATTTGCTATCACAATTGAAACACAAGCCTTTTGCTCTTTTCTTCTCAATTTTTGTGGAGTCAACTTAGTAGGTTGTGTTGAATATCCTTTCTCTCTTGTCACATTAGCCCCTTGCTTCTTAGGAATCAAATACTTCTCCTCTACCCTGCGTGCTAAGATAAAAGACTCATTTATGGAACTAGGGCTAAACATGTGTACCTCATGTTGAATGTGATCCTTGAGACCACCCAAGAATAAGTCATTCAATTTTTCCTCCGTAATTGTATCCACCCTTAAGGATAGATTTTTGAATTGCTGATTATAATCCTTAATTGATCCTGTTTGTTGAAGTTTAGCTAGCTCGCTGAAGAAGTTGTCTGTGACGCTATTGCTATATTGTTCTTGGAGTTCCTCTGTAAAAATTGACCATGAGACGGTGAGCCCCTTTTTACTTTCAATGAGTGCAAAGCCAATGATACCAAATGAATTGATCTGGTTCTAGATATAACGAAGCCATCATGACCTTTTGTCCATTTGGGTTTTGGTGTACTTCAAAAAAATTCTCCATTTGGTTTATCCATGTTAGAGGATCCTTACCATCGAACTTGTGCATATCCACCTTTGGAAATAAATTCCTAGATCACATAGGAGTACTAAAGCTTGTGTCAGTAGTAGCTGACCTAGAATTTTCACCTTGGCCGCTTGAGAGCTCCTTTCTTGATTCAGCCATGTAGGTGCTTAACATGTTTCGTATGTCTGATATATCTCCTCTTAGGTCACACATATCCATCTTAATTGAGGAAATTTCTTCCTTGACCTTATTTATTTCCTCATTATGAGTAATATCCTCGATTGTTTCACCATCCTTATCAAGAGTCTTCCTCAGAGTGACATTCTTTTTACCCCTTGTTCTAGGCCTCGGCATGATGGAAACCACTAATGTTGAAATAAATCACACCAATGAAACTTAAATTATCTCAAATTTTTACTGTAATCTCCTTTATTATGTCTTCAAAAACCCAATAAAAATCAAACTCCAATTCAACAAGATGTGTGAGATATGTAGATTCCCAAAAAATAGTGTAGTAACACTAATTCTGCAATAATTCACTTAATTTTACTCCAATTCTTTTGAAATATGGACTGTAGCTTCTTCAATATGTTCTTCAAAAACCCTTTAAAAATCAGAAAAAAAATCACTAAAATCTGAAAGATATGCTCTTCCCAAAATCGCCTCTAAAATTGAGAAAAAAACCTTACCTCTATGGTGCCAAGATCATGCTTTGATACCACTTGTTATGAAATAACTTGCACAATAGAAGATTATGATATGAAATATGCTGCAAATACTTGATAATAACTGAGAATAACAAGCCACTTTGAGGGGGAAATCCTCCAAATATCTCTAATGAGAACACACTTCACACTTGATGATGAAATAAGACTCACAACCTCCTATATATACCTATTTATGCCAAGGATATCACCTAGGCCGACTTAGACACACCTATATAAGACTTAGGCAAACCTAAACAACTAAATAACAATATAATAATGATAATATGACTTAATAGAGAGTTAAGATAGCCACAAGCCGACTATTCATAACCCGATCTACAATAATATAAAGGGCGTAGAAAACCCTTAATCCTTTGTATTGCTCAAGAGAAAAAATGCTTCAATAATTTCCCATGTACAGGTCACTCCTATTCTTCACCAATCATGTTTTGTAGATAATATGAATCTTCACCTTTCTTACCAATAACAACAAAGGGTCCTAGCCATAAGGCTTCAAATTTCCCATGCTTACCCTTCTCCTGACACCTTGCATTCCACATCAATACCACATCATTCTCTTTGAATTTTCTATCTTTTGATTTTCTATCAAATAAATGCTCCATCTATGCCTACAACTTTTTGTTCTAGTTTTGAGCTACTCTTCTTATCTCATCAAGTTCAACCAGCTGCTACATTCTATCCTCCATAGGTTCTGGAATATCTATATCTTCTTGAACCTGATAAACTTGTAAACTGGTAACAGATTTTGTAGAGGCATCCTAGCTTGTGTTCCATATACTAATTCAAATGGGGATTTTCCAACTACCTTTTTTATAGTGATCCTATCACCCCACACAACCATTTTCAATTTTGAATCCCAAGTCTTCTTATTCTGACCTAGCATTCTCCTTATGATTTTAAGAAGACTTTTGTTGTTGGACTCTGCCTAACCATTAGCTTGTGGATGGTAGGGAGCTGCATAAGAAATAGTAATGCCATATGTGCTACAAAAATCTTTGAATTCACCAGATCTAAAACACATCTCATTATTTGTAATCAACCTTAGTGGTCTACCGAATCTGGTAATGATGTTATCCATTAAAAAATTGGTTACAACTTTACTTGTAGCTTGCTTGGTTGGGACTACTTCTACCCATTTGGTGAAATAATTTGTGGCTACTAGTATCCACTTATGTCCTCCACTTGATTTCTCTTATATCTCCCCAATAAAATCAATCCCCCACTAATGGAAAGGGGATTTAGTCTGCATAGGTCTAAGTGGTAAAGTGCCTTGATACTTCATTTTCCCAAAGAATTTCTCGCATGCTTCACATCTTCTTATGTATGAAAAAGAGTTGACCATTAAAAACTTTTGGCCAGTAATAACCCGCCCTGAGAATATTATGTGTAGTTGTCTTCGTAGAATAATGGCCTCCATAGACCCCATCATGCATTTCTCTTAAGACATGCTTAGCTTGTGATTCATCTAGACATAACAACAATATCTCGTCCCTGTTCTTCCAAACAAATTTCCTTCCATGAACACATACTTAGATGCTTGTAGCTTTAAAGTTATTTTCTGACTATCACTTAATCCTTCTGGACACTTCATGTATCTGAGGTAATGCATGATGTCTGCATACCAAGGATTATGCTAAATACTTGCAATTGCATTCTCTTCCTCTTCTATATTACAAATTTGATTTGCTTCGATATTTGCTTCTGCCATTAGCCTAGCCAAACCTTGACCTCTCACCAATTTAGTGATTTGTATTTCCATATCAAACTCTTGGATTTTATTAATCCACCTACATATCTTTCTTGTTACCTCTGATTGTGTTAATATATCTTTAACAACTCTATGAGGGACATAATCAATCACCTTAGCTCCAACAAGATATGGCTTGAAAGCCTTTGTGGCTTTTACTAATGTAAATGCTTGTTTTTGCATTATATCATATTTCAATTCTGACCCCTACAATGACTTGCTGAAAAAGGACACAGGTTGTTCATGACCTTCCTCATTTCTTTCTAACATGACAACTATAGTATTCAATGAAGCAAATGAAAATATTTGAAAGGGTTTTGAAAAATCTGGAGATTTGAGGACAAGAGATTCCTTGGTGGCCCTTTTTATGGATATGAAAGCTTCCAATTCCTCTGCAATCCAATCTATTTTATGTCCCTTAACATTTTTGATATGGGCTTAATGATTTCACCAAAATTAGAGACAAATCTCCTAACAAAATTGATTTTTCCAAAAAATGACTAGATGGCCTTGATGGTCTTAGGAATTGGAACTTTATCTATGTCTTCAACCCTTTTAGGATGTATTATAATCCCCTCCTTTGACACAATATGTCATAAAAGTTTACCTTCCATGACTGCAAAATGACATTTTTTAGGGTTCAGACTAATACCATATTCTAAAGCTTTAATAAATACCTTTTCTAGATGTTCTACATGATCTTTAGCCCTTTTTGAATAAGCAGTAAGGTCATCTTGATACACCACCATGATAAAATTAATCAAGTCTGCAAATGCTATGTCCATAGCTCTTTGAAAGGTTGCACCTGCGTTTGTGAGACCGAATGGAATTCTCACATAAACATACATTCCCCATGGGGTTGTAGAATTTGTCTTATACTATTCAGATTCTTTAACCTTGACCTGGTTATAACCTGAAAACCCATCCATCATAGATAGAAGCTCGCACACTGTTACTTTATATAGTACAACCTCCATATTAGGTAGAGGATAATTATCATTGAGAGATGGCACGTTTAGATTTTTGAAATCCACACATAATTTGATATCACTATTTTTCTTCCTCACAGGGACCAGGTTTGAGACCCATGTTGAGTACCCGATTGGTTTGATGATACATCCGTCTCTGAGCTTTGCCAATTCTTCCTGCATTTTTGGTTCCAATGTTGGGTTAATGGTCCTTTGTTTTGGTCTAAATGGCTTTGCATATCATTTCAATGGGATTTCATGTTGAAACAAATCCTCCCTATATGCTTTAAGGTCCTCATAAGACCATGCAAACACATGTTTATATTTTCTCAGTAATGCTATCAACATTCTTTGAATTGTCGGGCTTATTTTCTTCCCTATGTATACCTTTCTTGGTACCATCTCAGTCCCTAAGTTGATCTCTTCAATATCCTCCCTCTTGAGTAGTGTTTTCTTCATGAGGGACCGATCACTTCCATCATATACCCTCTCCAATGCCACTAGCCCTTTAGGAAGCTTATTTGTTTTAAGTTGTAAGACCTCCTTCCCGAATACTATCTACTTCCCATCTACTTCTTCAACAAAGGCATTGAAATCAATTTATTGAGCTTCATATTCATCTATACAGTGAAGAAATTTCAAGAGGTCAGTATCAACATTAAAAACCTACCAACTGTATATATTATCAGGAACAACAGGGCTTGTTTTGAACTCAATCTGTGACACTGCAACCAGTGTAATGTCATCCCTTCTTTGAGCTACATTTGCTAAAAACTCTTCCAATTATGTTTTTTTCGACCGATCTATCCATTCAATAGAGAATGCATCAAGTAGCTCGACCGTGTCCCATACAAAATTCCTATATTGCTTCAGTCTCTTATGTTTTGCTACATATTTTGATTTAAATTGTGAAAAAACTAGCTCGGAGTCCCCTGGAACAACTAGCAACTTTATTTTATGTTTTACAACTATATTCAAACCTGTTAAATAAAGCTTCATATTCTACCATGTTGTTTGTACATTCAAATGCTAGCAAAAATGAATACTTAAATGTAACTCCTTCAGGTGAAACAAATACTATTCCTCCTCCATTACCTTCTTGGCTACATGCTCCATCAAAGTACATTTTCCACACACCATTGCATTTTTGTGCAACATGCTTTTCAATTGGATCAACATTGACTAATTATGGCTGGGTTGGTTCTATCTTAAAATTCCCAAGATCTACATCACAAAAACAATTGACTTGATCTTGAGGTACACAATCAACAACTTGGTTCATCCTTGGCTCCCTGTCAAACTTAACTTCCTAACCATTCACTAGAATTGTTGCATAAGACAAATCAAATTGGACATTTACCCCAACCACTATCATCCACTATCTTGATAGAAGCATCCTGAACTGAGGAGGGGTATCTATCACTGTTATATCTATATTATAAGCCACTTGAGGATAAGCAGCCAATTTGACTTCAACATCTTTCATAATACCAACCACAGGAATAGGCCTGCTATCCATTGCATAGTACTTCCCTCCATTAGTATCCACACACATGCCAAGTTGTTTCATAACTCCAACTGGCATAATATTGATAGTAGCACCAGAGTCTATTATGCAGTTCCTTAACAGTTTGTTATTTATAAGTAACGTAGTGAAAAAAGGATCAACTTGTGGGGGATTTATTAATACATCATTTAGGTAGACTTCTGGTATACTTACTTTATCTTGCTTATTAATTGTTTTAGTGGCTATCTTATTTTTAGAATTTATATGTTTTTCATTTCCATTTGTTATCAATTGAATAACACTGTCTCTATATTCCTTAATTTTCATCATCTCAAGTAGTGGAACATACATTTTTACTTGGGATAAAGCCTCAGTGAAGTCAAAAGAGGAACCCTCCGCTTTAATCATTTTCTTTTGTTCTGATGTTTCTCCTTTGTTCTCTTCTTTTTCTCTTTTACTTGATTGATCAGTATTTTGCATTTCTTTGTGTAACTCTTTAACTTCCTCCTTTTCAACAAGCTTCTGTTCATTTTTATCATGTTGTTTATTTTCTATTTTCTTCACAATTCCTTGTGTCGCCTTTTGATCTTTTATAAATATTCCCCTAGGGACACCTTTTTCATTCACTGTCCTATTTCTTAACCAATACTTTCTCTTTGCTTCTTCAACTACAACAATAGTTAACCTCTCTATCTCCTCTTTAGTGAGTTTCCTCATATTACAATGAGTAGGCATCTCAACCAGGTGTGGTTATGTATAATCTTCTTTAGAATCAGACAAAACCTATTGTTCAGCCATGTGGACATTGTACCTTTGATTTGAGACATCATACTCATAACCCTCATCTTTTGAAGATAAGTATTTCTCCTCAACACGGTGAAAATTATTTGAAGTGAAATACACTGTGTGATCTTCTCCACTGTTACCCACTAACATTCCTTCTTCTTGCATTATTTGGGCCACAACACAATAATCTGGGGAATGTGGCTTATCACAACTTTCACAAAAATAATTGTTATTAACCGTATACGTTACCTTCTTCCTTAATGGATCACGAGTTTCTTTCTTTCTAGGCCTATATATTATAGGTTTTCCATCCTTCCAATTTGTACCATAGGGCATGCCATGTAACCTAGGCCTCTGATTTCTGTATGTGTTCTCCTGTTTGTATTGATAATTATTGGCTTGTTGAGGAACCCTAGGGTTGTCTCTCTTACTGATTATCCCTGTAGTTTTCCTATTGTTTTCAATTGTTAATGCTATCTTTTGGGCTTCAAGAAAATCTCTTGGGAACCTATTTCTTAGTTCATACCCTCTTTTTGGATCAAACACATTCAAATAAACACTCAATGCTATAGAGTCTGGCAACTTTGATCTAGGAGGTATCTTATTCTACAATTTGTTGAATCTCTAGTTAAAATCATAAATTGAGTCATTCTGATTTTTTTGAATCCGAATTAATTCATGAAGAGAAGCATCTGGTGCACTTAGATTCCTGTATTGCTCGAGGAATCGATCCTGAAATTCTTGGACATAATCAATAGAGGTTGTTCGTAGGCTATTGAACCAATCTCTAGCTTCTTCAGTGAGCAACATCATGAATAGCCTCATATGTAAATCGTCATAAGGAATATCCAAATCTTGGAGGAAAGCATTGAAACTCCTTAAATTATCTTCAGTAGTAATTGCACTACTCCCCATAAACTTAGGAACAAGTCTCCTTCAACTACCATCCATAGGGTAAGGGTATAATTCAAACCCTGTCAAGTCAAATTTTCTGATCATTGTTGTGTATTGATGAGGGGGAGGGATAGGTGTGTACTGATATTGGTACATTGGATTGTTATATTGGGTATGAAGATGTGGCACACAATGTTGACCATTAGGTGGTTGTGTATTTGTATATTGTGGGCGAATATGTAGCGGATGGTTTGACTATTTGTCTTGATTTCCTATTTGATTCTGAGGAACCTTTGATGGATCAGAAGGCCCTGCATTATTATTTCCCTGCTTATGAGGCAATATATACTTCGAAAAACTAGTTGTCTAAGTAGTAATTTGGGCTTTCTACAATTTGAAGTCTTTGATTGCTTGTATCATTTAGGCTTTCTCCTGTTCAGCTTTTTCTCTTTCTAATTCTTGTTTATGAAACTCGAACTATGCTACTACTTCTTCACGAGTTGAGAAATCATAATTTTCTTGAGGAATTACATGATCTATGAACTCATTTTGGTTACCCTCCATTCTCTGTTCATTTTCCTGTTGATATCTAATTCCTTCAGCTTTGAGTTTAGCATCGAACTCTGGTTGTTTCTAAGGATTATAAAAAGGATTTCTTTGTTCTTTTGGGGTACAAGGTTCTGCACTTGAATTATCTCTCCATGTATCCTAAAGGTCATATGTTTCACAATGTGGTCTCGATGCTTGGTCTTTGTTTGTTATGCACATGTCATCATTTATCCTTTTACCCTTATCAACCTTATCATCCTTGTGTGTCCACTTACTATTGCCAGTAGGACCTCCAGGAGGACCTCCCTTATATTGGGATCTTCTACCATTCATATTGAATAGATGCAATGTTCTCGTGAGAGTCGCCACTCACTTTCTTAAAAGTGAGAAAGTGTTTGTTATTTCTTATTCCTAGCGGAGTCTATATAGGATTTCTAACTCTATGACTAAGGCCTTAATTATGAGTTGACTCCCCAGTAGAGTCGCCAATTTTTTATCTCTCAAAAATGTAGGAGAAATGCCTCAAGAGGTTGCCAATCTCTTGCTATCTTTCAGGGTAACAGACAAGGTCTAAATGGTTTAAACCTTCTTCTCTTCAAGTGTTGGTGGACCTTGGCAGGTATACCTATATAAATGAGACAAACTTGACTTATGCTTATTTCTTTTAAAGTATTTTACCCACAGTGGCAAATGGGAGTGGATGAATAAAATGTGATTTAGTATAGATTGTATAGCAATATCAAAGCTAAAACCTAATATGTTGAGTAAACAGATGTAGAAATGAGTAAAACTAAATGGTAAAAATGTAGAGACTAGTGCCTTATTGGGTATGCAGAGTCAATGAGAAATCTAAAATGAGTAACTTCTTTCTGGCAAGTAATCTAATTGTTCGACATATATTTTATTTTATAACTTGTATAAACATGTAAGAATATGACTACCAAGTTCTTCTTAATGATCCAAATGAGATTCCCTAATTACTATGATCAACTAAAAGGATTTAATCTTTTCTTGAAAGAAGCAATTAATCAACCATATAGATACAACAAATGTGCACCGATAAACTGAATATAAACTTGTTATATCAATTTAGATAACTAGAAAACATCAACCTTGGAGACAACTTCAATAATACTTTCAATGAACACAACAAATAACTGATACCAGAAATACACTGCCACATCAAATGATTTTCATTGATATCTCCATAATTTCAAACATGCATCATAGTCTCACAGTATGACATTTTAATCTACTATATCTTTCTATTATATCCTATATTCTTCTCCTTTGTTTTGCTATCAAAATAGATATTTATACATCAAATACTTGAAAGGATGTGTCCTTTTAGAAATGTCATATGTTTAAAACAAAAATATATTCAAAGATAATTAAGCTCTGCTAAGCCATAAATGAATCTTTGATAAGTGGTCCAAGTAATCCCGTCGCTTATGTGTATCTGCATCTCCCACTGCGTTATGGATCATGATCTCCATTCTTACCATCTTCTCATTATGTTCGCACGCCCCATCCAGTGTTGTATCTTCCATGGTAGCTATCTTTAGAATGTCTCACAGTATTGTCTCACTTTGACTTTTCCACCTAGTCATTTCTTTTATTTCTCCTTTATTGTCAAAGAATGCAGTCAGTTCTTTTCTGGTGGAATTTATCAATCCCTATGCATCCCCTTGCAGTTATTCAAAGAATTCTCGGTGTTTATTCACAAAATTATTTGCATCCTCAATTGCTACATTATCAGAAACACCTCTCTAGCTTATTTCTTGAAACTTCTCCAAAATCCTACTATCCATTCTTTTGTGTTCTTGTAATGCAGCAAAGTTATGTGAATGTGCTCCCCAGAGCTTATTTAACCAAGTTGCTACATTGGATTTTCTTTTCTTATTCATTGCTACAAGTGCATCATATCTCCCTTGAGAGTAAGCACTTGATCCTTCCTAGTGATCTTCTACTTGTGAACTTTCACCATGAGTGAGCAGCTTGGTTGATTTCATTGTGACACCTAACAAATCTTTTAGATGGTCATTTTCTCTAAACATCCTCTCGTTGTTCATTTTGTACATTTCCCTCTCCTTGATTAACATCTGAATTTGAGCTTTGTTTAATTTTGCGACATTGATTCCAATTTCTGCAGTTGCCATAGGATCGACCTTTCCAACCTTTAAATTCATAGCATGCCCAAATGCTTTCTCAGTATCAATGACAACTGATTTCTTGTTAGGTGGATATAAAGCCCAAATCATTAGTGACCCTTCATTTGGATTGTACTTCAACCCTGCATATACTTTTGTCACCTTTTCTGGGCTGAGCTTGTGTGTAGCATTACTATCTTTCAAGAAACTATCAAAAACCAGTGCAAAATTTAGATCCAACCCTGGAAAAATCATAACATCGGCACTTTCCAACATTTTCCTTCCTTTTTCAGGGGTCATACTTGCCATCTCTTTATCCCCACACACCTTTAGGTCATTCAGTAATTGTTCCTCATTACTTGATGTGATATTGTCAACCTTTTCTCTTATTTCTTTTCCTTTTTGTTTGTACAAGAATGCCTTAAACTCTCAAGAGCTTACAAATTCATCATCTTCTACGAATGATTTGTACTCTACATGCCTTGCATCCACATATACATTCTCTTCAACACTCAATTCCCTGGTAGGGAAAGTGTAATGGTGAGTTCTCGATCTTGACATCTTATTTTGTTGTTCTTGTGGCACATTATCCTCAGATGCCTCCTGCCTAGAAGACAACAACTCTGTATCTTGCAGCCCTTGATTATATTGTTCAACCACTATCTCTACTTCTTCAGCTTCCTTGTTTTAGATCATATCATCAAATTGATAGGGCACATGTTGATACCCTCCAATGTTTATCTTCAGTTTAGCAGAATTGATATACCCTTCTAGATTTAAATTCTTTCTAGGAGGTCCTCTTTTCATATTGTATTGCAGTAACTTATCAAGGATCAAATTGTACCCTTCCATGGCTAATACAGTAAAATCACAAAAGCACAATGTACTGGGCATAAAATCCTGCTTACCAAAGGAGCTCAAATTCATCACACTAGAAAATTCCATCTGTCTAACAATTTCCAAGTATGCAATCTTGTTTGGGACTGTTTTAGGCAAAATGAATGGGGCATCTTCAAATCCATAAACTCTAATCGTGGTAGCATCCTCCAAGCAATACCAATCACCCCAGTTTTGACTAATTGGCCCATTGAAGTCCTTAGGCCTGAGAAACCTTTTTATCTCTTCAGATAAAGAATAATCACATGGATGATTATACAATTTATACAATGTTTTCTCAAAAGACTCCTCAAAGAGTACAAAGCTAGAGTTAGCAAACCTACTGTCCTAGATAGCCATCCATAATTGAACCGGTAATGCCATTCCTTCCTTGTTAAATTTGGATATTCTCATCTCCCGAGGCCACAACCCCAACTCCTGTCCAAAATACAACACTATGTCCATCAACAATGAATAATGCCTAAGATGTAAGATAGAGGCTCCGCCCTTTATTTCCATCAACCCAAAATCAAGCCCCTTAAAAATGTATGGGCATAATCAAATGGTCTAGAATTATGATACTAGATATCTACTGAAATTATCATAGGAACAATTGACATATGTTCAGGGACTTCCATTCCCAATACTTGGCCTACCGAGAAATAAGTATACTTCATATAGGGTTGAAAAAGATCAACATGGAAAGGGGGTCCATCGCTATCCTATAAAGGAACTGGTTTTCCACCTTCTCTAACTCTATGAATTGGCAACCTCCAACCCTTATAAATTGTATCCATTCTCCCGAACTCCCTTTCTAATTCTTCACATATAATTTTCTCATTGGAAACCCCTTCCAAATTGAAAACCTCACCTATTGCATCTTCTGATATATGCATTAGTGGTTTCCTGGAAGGGTCACATATAGCTTTGAGTTTTTAATTAGAATGGACAACCAACAATTTTACCAATTCTCCATTAACAAATACATTAGGGAACACTAGCTTTCCCAAATTAAGCTTCCATGGGTTGCATACTGGTTCAAAATGATTTCTCTGATAGTAATGAAAGCTAAAAAATTCATAGCCTCTTATTGAAGTCCAAACATCTCATATGAGTTTACACTTGTCATCCAATTTATTTATTTCTTCCCTAAGTTGTGCAGATCGTCTGGCTTTAGGTCGAGAGCTAGGTAATTGGTCAATGAGATCTTCATTCAGCCTCTGTTCAGTGCATTCTTGTTCTATTCTAATTTTTTTGTTTCTTCGCTTTAGGCTGACAGCTTTCACCATATTTTCTACCTTTTGATTTTCCTGAACTAGTGGATACCATTCCTCAAAAGTTACAAAAGTAAAAAATTACAGGAACTAAGGCGCAAAGAACTTACTATATCTCGCTTGGAATCTTTGGACTGAAAGTGTTGGGACTGTAAAAATCTGATGTTCTTACATATGTTCTCACTCATAAATTTCCAGATTTGGTCCTACCGTATGCATTTTCCACCCATTTTTTGCCATATTGTCCCACTGAATCTGTTGGGTCGCGCATATTTTATAATTTGGTTCATATCGCCATAGGTCTCCCATTGTCTCCCCAACCCACTGCACTTTTCTGCTAATATCTTCTATTTCAGGTGTTTTGGCGTGATGGTATTTGGGTCTCTTCGACCTGTTTCTCTGCTGGCAAACGTATGTTTCCTATCGGAGACCGTGGTGGCTTCTATCGGCATTGGTCTTGGCGGTCGAGCTAGTGTCTTGCCAAATTTTGGTTGTCTCGCCGACTTCACATGTGGGTTTATTTTCGGTGTGGCTATGGGTTATTGGTATCATGTCTTGGTGAGCTCGGCATGTTATACCGAATGGTGCATATGGAGGTGTTTCGGCCAAGCTAGGGGTTTTCGGCACGAGGTCTCAGTGAGTGACCTTCGGTCTCGTCGATGGAAAACATATAGATCCCTGTCAGCATAGGTGTTGCCTTGTCTCGGTGATGTGGGGATAATTGAAGACCTTCGGTGTAACAAGGGGATTTCTATGTAACGTCTTCCTGAGTTTGATGTGTCTCAGCGAAGACAAGTGAAAGATGGCTTTCGGTGGGAAATACATAACGTCATAGCAACACTCAAGGATGGATGAGAGTTTTTTGTATTGCTTGGTATGACTTTTTGTTTCGATATGAGGTCTTGGTGAGGTGCCTGGGGTCTCGCCGAATGGGGTGCAAGGGTGACTTTATCGGCATAAAAATTGGAGTGTCTCGGCGACATTCAAAGTGGATAAGGATTTTTGGTAAAGCAATGTGGAGTCTGCAAGAGGTCTTCCCGATATCATAGAGCTACGGCAATACGAAAGGGGAACCGAGGGATACTTCTTGGGTTCGGTGTGACCAATGGAATGTTATAGCGACATACAAAAGGTGACAATGCATATCGGTAAAACATAATGTGATCTACGGGACATCTCCCTGACTCAGATAAGTCACAACGAAAGCAAAATACAAGGGCGAAGTGATTAACGAATGAATTGCCTTTGGCATGATGATATGGATGTCTCACCGACTGTTCACTGATGAAAATAGAATTTCAAAGTGTTGGGCCGACATGTTTCTACTTGGATGACCATTACTTGCCAGCTCGATTGGAGCCTTAATTCCATGGAGGGCCAACATGATACTTCAAATTATTTTTTTTCTAATGCTTGTGTATAAATAGGCATTTTCGCAATTGTAATAGGGAGCAGTTAGGAGTTATTTGATACAGTAGGCATTTTCTGATGGATACAATAATATAGATTCATCATATCATAGACTAAGTTGCATGTTTTGAAATTGAGGTATTTATGAATGTCAATTGATGTTGCTACACATGTTTGGTATCAGTTATCTGTTGAATTTAATAAAAGGATTGCTAAGTTGTCTCCAAGATGGATTCTTTATGATTGTTTAAATTGATATGAAAAGTTTGTATTCAATTTAATAGTGCACATTTGCTGCATTTGTGTGATCGATTGGTTGGCTCGTTCAAGAAAAGACTAAATCCTTTTAGTTAATCACAGTAATCAGTGAGATTCGATTGGATTATTTAAGTAGAACTTAGTAATCACATTCTTGCATGTTTATACAAGTTATAAGCATAATATATGCCAGATAATTTGAATTCTCTCAGAGAAGTGTTGCTCATCTCTATCTCATTTGACTCCGCATACCCAACAAGGCACTGGTCTCTGCATTTCATCATTTTGAATTCACTTAATCTCTTTACATCTGTTATTTGAGTGTTTTAAGATTTAGATTAGAAGATTGTTGTCGCTATTTAGGCCAAGTTGGATTTCATTTGTTCATTCCAATATTCCATTGTGAACAAATTGTTTTAAGAAGATAGTCACAAGCTAAGTCTGGACAATTCAAAGAGGTACACTTGCCTAGGTTTAGCAGCACCTAAAGAGCAGAAGGTTGAATTCATTTAACCTTGTCTATTACCTTAAAGCGTATCAAGAGATTGGCATCCTCTTGAGGAATTTGGCCTACATTAATGAGAGCTAACAAATTGGTGACTCTGTTGGGGAACAATTAGAATCAAGGCCTTAATCATAGAGTCAAAAATCTTGCACAGACTCCGTTGGGATAAGAAGCATTAAGTATTTTCTCATTTTTTTTGACAAAAGTGAGTGGTGACTCTGACAAAAAAATTTGCAGCTGTTCATCATGAATGACAGAGTTGATAAAGGAAAGAGGATCAATGAGGACATGTACATAACTGATAAAGGAAAAGCACCAAGAGCACATTGTGAAACATATAATTGCTATGATACATGGAGAGATGATTCAGGTGCAGAGCCTTGTACCCCAGAAGATCAAAAAAATCCTTTCCCTTCTCTCGATCCTCAGAAACAGGCTGTGTTTGAAGCTAGAAAAAGGTGGGAGTATGATCTAGAAATGTAGGGTGATCAGAATGAACCTATTGATAATGCATCTCCTCAAGAAGATTATGAATCCTTGAGTTTTGAAGAAATCAAGGCCCTGTTGGAATCCCAAGAAAAGGAAAGAAAAGAATAGGAAAAGGCTTGGATGATACAAGCAATCAAAGAATCCAAATTGCAGAAAGCACAAGTTACTGATCATACAGCTGATTGCCCCCCAAAGTATGTACCACCTCATAAGTAGGGTAGTCATGGTGCAAGGCCATCTAATCAATTGAATGCTTAGAACCATCAGACTGGGAATCACTAGAGGAAGCTAAGTCAGCCGCCTCATTTTCCCACACAACATACAAATGTGCATCCACCTCCTAGTCAACATCACACCCCTCAGCATAATGCACAATACAATAATCCTATGCATTAGTATCAATATCTACCTATCCCTCCCCCTCACCAATACGCAACAATGATTAGATAGTTTGATTTGGCAGGTTTTAATCTATGCCCTTACCCTATGGATAGTAGCTTGAGAGGTATGATTCCCAAGTTTGCAGGGAGCAATGTAGTCACTACTGAAGAACATCTAAGGAATTTCAATATGTCCATTCAAGACATAGGTATGCCACATGAAGATTTGCACACGAGGCTGTTTATGATGTCACTTATTGAAGACGCTAGGGAATGGTTTAACAACTTGCCAACATATTCAATTAATTCTCTCCAAGCATTTCAAGACAAATTCTTAGAGCAATATGGGAATCAAAATGCTCCAGATGCAGCTCTTCATGAACTGGTGAGGATTCAGAAAAATTAGAATGATTCAATTTATGATTTCAACTGAAAATTCAACAAGTTGCATACTAAAGTACCTCCTAGATCGAGGTTGCCAGACTCTGTTGCATTGAGTATTTATTTAAGTGCATTTGATCCTAAGATAGGCTATGAACTAAGAAGTAGATCCCCAAGAGATTTGGTTGAAGCACATAAAATTGCATTGACAATTGAGAATAACAAGAAGGCTACTAGTGTGACTAATAAAAGAGATAGCCTGAGGCCTCCTCAGCAAAGTAATTATCAGTATAGAGAAGAGAATACATATAGGAATGAGATCAGAAATGAAAGGTCAAGGTTGCATGATATGCCTTACAATATAGACTGGAAAGATGGGAAACTTGTAACGGCCAGGCCAAGAAATAAAGAGACTCCTGATCCATTGAACAAAAAGGGAACTTACATGGTGAGTAATAATTATTTATGTGAAGTTTGTAATCAGCCACATTCTCCAGACTACTGTGTTGTAGCTCAAAAGATGAAAGAAGAGGGAATTTTGATGGAGAATAATGAAGAAGATCACAAAATTTACTTGACTTTAGATACTTTTTATCATGCTGAGGATGGATATTCATCTTTAGAGGATGAAGGCTATGAGTATGACGTTTCTAATCAAAACTATAATTTCCATATGGCTGAATAGAATAATCTTTTATGATTCTGATGAAGATTACACAGAGCCACATCTTGTTGAAAGGCCTGTTCAGTGCAATGTAAGGAGACTCACAAGAAATGAAATGGAGAAAATAACTGTTGCAGTAGTTGAGGATGCAAGGAGTAAATACTGGTTGAGAAACAAAAAAGCAAATGAGCCAGATGGAGTTCCTGGGGGAATTTTTATAAGAGATCAAAAGACAACACAGGAAATTGCGAAAGGGCCAGGAAACAAGCAGCATGATAAAATTGAACAAAAACTAGGCCAAAAGGAGGAAGTAAAGGAATTAAATAAAGAAATACAGATGCCTGACCAGTCCAGTAAAAAAGAAAAAGAAGGAAACAAAAGAGAAGCGCCAGAGGTAAAGAAGACTATTAAGACGGAGAGCTCCTCTTTTGACTTCACACAGGCATTATCCCAGGTAAAAATGTCTGTTCCATTACTTGAAATGATGAAAATAAAAGAATATAGAGATAGAGTTGTTCAAATGATAATGAATTCTGAAAAGAAACTAGTTATTCAAGCAGTCAATAAGTAGGAGAAAATAGATATACCAGATGTCTGCTTGAATGATGTATTAGCAACTTCCCCACAAGTGGATCCTTTCTTCACCACATTGCTTATAAATAATAAATTGTTGACGAATTGCATGATAGATTCTAGTGCTGCTATAAATATTATGCCAGTTGGTGTAATGAAGTAGCTGGGCTTGTGTGTTGATATATATGAAGGGAAGTGCTATGCAATGGATAAAAGACCTGTACCTGTGGTAGGCATTATGAGAGGTGTTGAAGTCAAACTAGCTACTTATCCACAGGTGGCTTATAATATAGATATAATAGTGATTGATACTCCTTAGTTTGGGATGCTTCTGTCAAGATAGTGGACAGTTGCTGTTGGTGGAAATGTTCAATTTGATATGTCTTATGCTACGATACCAGTGAATGGTCAGGAAGTCAAGTTGTATAGAGAGCCAAGAATGAACCAGCTTGTTGACTGTGTCCCTCAAGATCAGATTAATTATTTATGTTATGTTGATCTTGGAAGTTTTAAGGTTGAATCAACTCAGCCAGAATTAACTAATAGTGATCCAATTGAAAAGCACGTGGCACAAAGCTGCAATGAAGTATGGAATATGTATTTTGATGGAGCATGCAGCCAAGAAGGTAATGGCATTGGGATTTTTTTTGTTTCCCCTGAAGGTACTACTTTTAAATATTCTTTCTTGTTGGCATTCAAATGTACAAATAATGTGGCAAAGTATGAAGCTTTATTGACAGGTTTGAACATGGCTGTGAAACACAAGATTAAGTTGTTAACTATTTTTTGTGATTATGAGTTGGTTGTTTCACAAATTAAATCAAAATATGAAACAAAGCATAAAATATTAAAACAATATAGGAATGTTGTATGGGATACCATTGAATTATTTGATGCATTTTCCATCAAATGGATTGACAGATCAAAGAACATAATGGCTGATTTTTTAGCAAATGTGGCACTAAAAAGAGATGATATCACATTGGCTGGGTTATCACATATTGAGTTTAAAACAAGGGCCACTATTCTTGATAACATTTACAACTGGCAGGTTTTTAATGATGATGTTGACCTTTTGAAATTCCTCAATTGTATAGATCAATATGAGACACAGGAAGTTGATTTTAATGCTTTTGTTGAAGAAGTGGATGGGAAACAAACTGTGTTTGGCAAAGAGATATTGCAGCTCAAAAAAAAAAATTACCCAAGGGTCTGGTGGCATTGGAGAGGTTGTATGATGGAAATGATAGATCTCTAATGAAACAAACACCAGTCAAAAGAGAAGATATTAAAGAAGTCAACTTGGGGACTGAGATAGCACCAAGAAAGGTATACATTGGAAAGAAGATCAGCCCTGCAATTAGAAGAATGCTGATAGAGTTGTTAGGAAAGTACAGGCATGTTTTTGCTTGGTCTTATGAAGATCTAAAAGCATACAGGGAAGATTTATTTTAGCAAGAAATACCACTGAAGCCAGATGCCAAGCCTTTCAGACAAAAGCAAAGACCCATAAATCCAACACTAGAGCCTAAAATGCAAGAGGAATTGATAAAGCTCAGGGATGGAGGAATTATCAAGCCAATTAGACATTCAACATGGGTTTCAAATTTGGTTCCAATGAGAAAGAAGAATGGTGATATCAAATTATGTTTAGACTTTAGAAATCTGAACATGGCATCTCTCAAAGATAATTATCCTGTACCCAACATGGAAGCAATATTGGATAAGGTGACAGGCTATGAGTTGTTATCTATGATGGATGGGTTTTCTGGATACAATCAAGTTAAAGTCAAGGAATCTGAGAAATACAAGACATCATTCACTACTTCTTGGGGAACATAAGAATGCCATTTGGTCTCACTAATGCTGGAGCCAATTTTCAACGGGCTATGGCTGTAGCATTTGCTGATTTGGTTAATGCTATCATGGTGGTGTATCAAGATGACTTGATTGCTTATTCGAAGAAGGCTTAAGATCATGTGCAACATCCTGAAAAGGTATTTATTAAAGCTCTTGAATATGGTATTATTTTAAATCCAAAGAAATGTCATTTTGCAGTCATAGAGGGTAAGCTCTTGGGGCACATTGTTTCAAAAGAGGGAATTAGAATAGATCATGAGAGGGTTGAAGCTATTGATAAAATTCCTATTCATAAAACTGTCAAACCAATACAATCTTTCTTTGGGAAAATTAATTTTTTCAGAAGATATGTCTCTAATTTTGTTGAGATCATTAAGCCCATATCTAAAATGTTGAAGAAAGGACAAAAAATGGATTGGACTGCTGATGCTCTGGATGCTTTTATGTCTATCAAAAGGGCTATCAAAGAGGCTCCTATTCTTAAGTCTCTAGATTTTACAATGCCTTTTCAAAAAAATTCATTTGCCTCAATGCATACTATTGTTGTTGTTATGCTACAAAAAAATGAAGGTGGTTATGAACACCCTGTGTCTTTCTTTAGTAAATCACTATAGGGGTCTGAATTGAAGTATGACATAATGGAAAAATAGGTTTTTGCATTGGTAAAGGCCACAAAAGCATTTAGACCATATCTTGTTGGAGCGAAAGTGATTGCTTATGTCCCCCATGCTGCTATCAAAGACATTTTAACACAATCTGAAGTTACAGGGAAAAGATGTAGATGGATCAACAGGATTCAAGAATTTGACATGGAAATACATATTACTAAGCTGGTAAGAGGCCAAGGCTTGGCTAGACTGATGACAGAAACCAATATTGAGGCAAATCAGATTTGCAACGTTGAAGAAGAGGCTACAATTGCAAGCATTGAGCACACTCCTTGGTATACTGATGTTATGCATTATCTTAAATATATGAAGTGTCCAGATGGATTGAGTGACAACCAAAAGATAACTTTGAAGTTGCAGGCATCAAAGTATGCTTTCATGGATGGAGATCTGTTTTGGAAAAATAGAGATGGCATATTGTTATTATGTCTGGATGAATCACAGGCCAAACATGTTTTGAAGGAAATGCATGAAGGAGTTTGTGGAGGTCATTATTCAACAAAGACAACTACACACAAGATTTTCAGGGCAGGGTATTTTTGGCCAAATGTTTTTAATGACTCCTTTACACATGCGAGAAAAAGTGAGGCTTGCCAAAAGTTTTCTGGAAGATTGAAATATTAGGGTGCTTTGCCACTTCGACCTTTGCAGGCTGATTCCCCTTTTCATCAATGGGGAATTGATTTCTTTGGAGAGATACAAGAGAAGTCAAGTGGAGGACATAGATGGATACTAGTTGCCACTGATTATTTTACAAAGTGGGTGGAGGCAATCCCAGCCAAGCAGGCTACAAGTAAAGTTGTAACAAATTTCTTGATGGACAATATTATCACTAGATTTGGTACACCATTGAGGATAATCACAGATAATGGGATGTGCTTCAGGTCAGATGAATTCAAAATATTTTGTGATAGGTATGGCATTACTATTTCTTATGCAGCTCCTTATCATCCACAAGCCAATGGTTAGACAGAGTCCAACAATAAGAGTCTTTTGAAGATTATAAAGAGGATGTTGGGACAGAATAAGAAGGCTTGGGATTCAAAGTTAAAGCTGGTTGTGTGGGCTGATAGGGTCACTGTGAAAAGGGCAATTGGAAAATCTCCATTTGAATTAGTATATAGAGCACATGCTAGGTTGCCTCTGTAGAATTTGTTACCAGTCTACAAGTTTGTCTTGCAAGAAGATTTGGAAGTTCTTGAACCCATGGAAGACAAGATGGAGCAACTTGTTGAACTTGATGAACTAAGGAGGGAAGCCCAAAGTCAAAATGTGAAGCTACAGGCACATATGAAGTATCTATTTGATAGGAAGGAAAAGAATAGAAAATTTGAATAAAATGATTTAGTGTTGACGTGGAATGCAAGGTGTCAGGAGAAAGGAAAGCATGGTAAATTTGAAGCTCTTTGGATGGGACATTTTGTTGTTGTTGGAAAGAAGGGTGAAGACTCATATTTTCTACAGAACATCACTGGTGAAGATCAGGAATTTCCTATTCATGGGTAATTCTTGAAGCTTTTCTTCTCTTGAGTAACACAGAAGATCAAGGGTTGCCAGTGCATGGACAACTCTTGCTTGTCCTCTTAAAAATTATTTTTCCATGCACAGTAGTTTTAGGTTTTCATCCACCTCCTTTCCACTCTCATTCTCCATTCACTTCCATCTAGCATTCACTTTGCATTCACTTCCATTGCCATTCTTTCCATTGCTGCTCACTAGTTTATCATTTTATGTCTGGTCTTCTCACCTAGGATTTTGGATCCTTGTAATGATCTGACTATCATTCATCCCCAGACGGAGCCACTATTGGGGCTGCAAAAATTTGATATTTTTACATATGTTCTCACTCAAAAATTTCTAGATTTGGTCCTACCCTATGCATTTTTCACCTATTTTTTTCCATATTGTCCCATTGAATCCATTGGGTCGTGCATATTTTATATTCTAGTTCATATCGACATAGGTCTCCCATTGTCTCCTCGACCCACTACACTTTTCGGCTAATATCTTCTGTTTCAGGTGTTTCAGCGTGACGACATTTGGGTCTCTTTGACCTATTTCTCTACTAGCAAACATCTATTGCCTATCAGCAAGACATTTATGTTGTTTCAACAACCGTGGTGGCTTCTATTGGCATTGGTCTTGGCGGTCGGGCTAGCATCTTGCCGAATTCTGGTTGTCTCGCCAACTTCACATGTGGGTTTCTTTTCAGCATGGCTATGGGTTATCGGTATCATGTCTTGGCGAGCTCAACATGTTATACCGACTGGCACATGTGGAGGTGTTTCGGCCAACCTAGGGGTTTTTGGCACAAGGTCTCGGTGAGTGACCAACGGTCTCACCGATGGAAAACATATAGATCCCCGTCGGCATAGGTGTTGCCTTGTCTCAGCGACGTGGGGATAATTGAAGACCTTCGGTGTAACAAGGGGATTTCTATGTAACGTCTCCTTGAGTTTGATTTGTCTCAGCGAAGACAAGTGAAAGATGGCTTTCGGTGGGAAATACATAATGTCATAGCGACACTCAAGGATGGATGAGAGTTTTCCGTATTGCTCGGTCTGACTTTTTGTTTCGGTATGAGGTCTTGGCGAGGTTCCCGGGGTCTCGCTGAATGGGGTGCAATGGTGACTTTATCGGCATAAAAATTGGAGTGTCTCGGCGACATTCAGAGTGGATAAGGATTTTTGGTAAAGCAATGTGGAGTCTGTGAGAGGTCTTCCCGATATCATAGAGCTACGACGATATGAAAGGGGAACCGAGGGATACTTCTTGGCTTTGTTGTGACCAATGGAATGTTATAGCGACATATAGAAGGTGACAATGTAGATCGGTAAAACATAATGTGATCTATGAGACATCTCCCCGACTCGGATAAGTCACAACAAAAGCAAAATACAAGGGCAGAGTGATTAACGAATGAATTTCCTTTGGCATGATGATATGGATGTCTCACCGATTGTTCACTGATGAAAATAGAATTTCAAAGTGTTGGGCCGACATGTTTCTACTTGGATGACTGTTACTTGCTAGCTTGATTGGAGCCCGAATTCCATGGAGGGCCGACATGATACTTCAAATGATTTATTTTCTAATGCTTGTTTATAAATAGGAATTTTGGCAATTGTAATAGGGAGCAGTTAGGAGTTATTCGATACAATAGGCATTTTTTGATGGATACAGTAATATAGATTCATCATATCAGAGACTAAGTTGCGTGTTCAAAAATGGAGGTATTTATGAATGTCAATTGATGTTGCTGCACATGTCTGGTATCAGTTATTTGTTGAATTTAATAAAAGGATTGCTAAATTGTCTGCAAGATGGATTCTCTATGATTGTTTAAATTGATATGACAAGTTTGTATTCAATTTAACAGTGCACATTTGCTACATTTGTGTGATCAATTGATTGGCTCTTTCAAGAAAAGACTAAATCCTTTTAGTTAACCACAATAATCAGTGAGATTCAATTGGATTATTCAATTAGAACTTAGTAATCACATTTTTGCATGTTTATACAAGTTATAAGCACAATATATGCCAGATAATTTGAATTCTCTCAGAGAAGTGTTGCTCATCTTGATCTCATTTGACTCCGCATACCCAACAAGGAACTCGTCTCTGCATTTCATCATTTTGAATTCACTTAATCTCTTTACATCTGTTATTTGAGTGTTCTAAGATTTAGATTAGAAGATTGTTGTTGCTATTTAGTACAAGTTGGATTTCATTTGTTCATTCTGATCTTCCATTGTGAACAAATTGTTTCAAGAAGATAGTCACAAGTTAAGTCTGCACAATTCAAAGAGGTACACCCACCTAGGTTTAGTAGCACCTAAAGAGTAGAAGGTTGAATTCGTTTAACCTTGTCTGTTACACTAAAGCGTATCAAGAGATTGGCATCCTCTTGAGGCATTTTGCCTACATTTTTGACAGCTAAAAGAAAGAATGCCATGTTTCTTTGCTAGCCCTTCTACATCCTCCACTATCAATTCCACACTAATGTTTTCAATTGAATTTTCCTTAAATCATGTAGTTATTTGTGCTTCATCGCGCCATTAATGTTTTAGCTAAAACACAAGTGTAGCAGGTCTTTTTTCAAAACTCTCACTGTCACATCATGCAATATTGTTGGTGAGACATTTTCAAATCTTTGGCGACCTCTTTATTATGGCTGTTACCAATGTTCATTAAAACATCCGCCAAGACATCCTGTAGTTTCCTTGACACTTCAAGTCTCCCCGAGAGTTATCCCTTCAATCTCAAGTATATCACTATAACTCCCATTGATGAAAACATGTCATTGTGACTTTGCAAGTTGGGAAAATGTTCCTCCGCTTATTTCATATTTTGCCGAGATATATCCTTTGGTCTATTGTCTGGTCGTGAAGACACAATTATTTTCTTGCCGATGGAACAACACTCAGAGTGACTCTCCTATCTTTCTCTGATGAAACTAGTCTCGTCGATAATCAATACCAACCGCCAAGTCCTCTACTAACAGAATCTTGTCTGTGTGACATATGGGTCAGCAAGACCCCTGAATTTATCCCAATAATCATCGATAGACTCCCCTTCCACTTTGTCGGAAAGACCAAATGAATACTCTGGGACATTACACCGATGTCTTTTGTCTTGCCGATATGTCTCTATGTTTTCAATCAGTAAGACACCAATAGGCTCGATATGACTCTCCCTGATGCATATTGTCTTGCCGATAGGATCCTCCTATCGCTGAGACAATGAACTATGTCCTACCGATATGTGTCTTTAGATGAAATCATATCAGTATGACATTCCCGAACTCTTGTCAATAGACTCCAAAAAATATACATTAACATAAAATGCTTTATGGATCGGGGACACCCTCACCATCTCTTGTCCATATGAATTATACATTGAAATACTCAAGGTTAGATGAATTCTATGGGACCACATGACAGAATATGGGAAAAAAATTTATGAAGAGAGGATTCTTGTGCTTATGGTAAGTACTTCTTTGGAAACTCATGAATATAAACAATTGTTAAATTTTCAAAATTTTACAGTTCTAACATGTCCAAGGAAAACCCCCCATTAGAAAAACAATTTTAAGTTGTTTTGTAGGAATTTTCTGAGATCCAAATTCAGGTTTACGTCAAAAATTGTTGTGGAGGTGTCAAGGTACATAACAAAACTTTGAAGTTGTAGAAATTACAAAGTGGACTGATTAACCATGCATGGTGAATGAGTCCCTCCTGATGTGCATATTTAAGTCAGATGTAGATTCAGGTTCCCGATTGACAGAAAACAACTTCTATGCAGAAAATTCTTCACCTAGGACTAATTCACCCATGGTGGAAAATGAATCCCAATCAGCTCAAATTCAATTTTCATTAGTTTTCCATATTTTTTTCCATCTTTCTCCAATTTTCCAAGTGCATATATTTTGAAAAAAAACTATTTGTTTAGTTTAATTTGCATTTTTTCTCATTCTTTCAAGCTTTTTGCAAACAACACTATGTTTTCAAACATAGCATAGATCTTAGGTGAAAAATCCTAGAAGATCTAGAGAAGTGCATTGATGCCAAAAAGCTACAGTTCACAATTATTCATCCATTGTTGCAGAAATTCAAGATCCCTCATCATGTAAAGAATATCAAGCATCAAGCGTGTTATTGAGCTAGTGTTGTGATGTATCATTTAAGATCCAAGATAAAGCGTTGTTCTACACCTATTGTCAAAGATCAATATCTACATCATTCATGCCCATTTCATGTTGAGTTAAATATTTTTAAGACATAATTCAAGGTATAATTGTCCATGTTTCATATCCTATGTTCATGTTTCATGTCCTTGTTTCATTGTTTCATCATTTGGTTTAATTACATAAAAGGGGTTTGACCAAGGAAAACCCCTATTCAATAACAATAAACAATTTTTCTCCTCTTTACATGTGTGATTGCAAATCTAGGTTTCTTTGAAGACTTGGAGATCATTGAAGATTAGGTTACAAGATTTTTGGAGTTTTCTCCCCATTTGCAAAGTCATAATCTTGACGAAAATGTCATCTATAGCTGAAAACTCAAAGTTTCAAATCTAGGAACCTAGAGGAGCATATTGAGTAGACTGAGAAGATGATGAAGGCTCCTCCCCTTGCCTATAGAATCTTACTACAAACACACAGGAAGAGAAACTAGATGCAAGAAGAGAACAAATATTTTCTTTATTACTGGAAATGTGTTATAGATTAAATGTCATCCTATGGGCTACTTATTACATGCATATGCCAATTTGCAAATCTTAGTTCAAGTCTCGGTTCTACACTGAAGTTATTCTAACACCTCCTCCCTCATCCTGTACTTGCATTCCTTCATCGTTTATATCATTCTCAGGTTCTATAGGTTGGCCTAGTTCTCATACTATTGTGTCTATTTCATCCAATCATCGTTTGAAATCTCCATGTTGTTACAATGTAATCAACACCTCCACCAAGTTGGCCGATAGATAGGTATTCCACAACAACAACATGGAATACATTGAATACCGCTCCACCAAATGCCCTAAGATAACTCATCATCCATCATGTTGAACATCATCATTCAATTCATCTATCATAATATCACCAAGAGTCTGGAAGATCTCACTATGACATCCCCATATCACCTTGATAAGCTCATTCAAATTTTTTTTAGAATGTCGAAGAGACATAAGAAGATGTCACACTAAACCCATATGTCACATCGAAATTGGTACCACCACTCTGTCATTCAGATCTTCCTTGTCAGAGAGACATCAGTAGAACTCCCACCGATGCTACTTTGTCTCACTAATGAGAACAAAAATACCAAATTGGAGTGTCAAAGAGAATTCTAAGAAAATCTCTCTGAAACATGCTTATTTCGCCAAACTCCAATTCTAAAGAACCATAGAATGTTGAATGAAGTGTCAAGCATAAATTCCAATCTAAAACCTGATGTAGACTGTGCATACTTAACTAGAATATCCCTTATTGAAGTTACATTAACTTAGATGGTTTGTCAATACAAGATTGCTCTCTAATCCCTGCATGCTCCTACATTAGAAACATGAGGTAGATTTGAAAAGTGAATATGTCACTTCTCGGGAGTTAGAGGAAAACCAAGATGGCTAACCTTTGACTTGGGTATCCAAGTTGAATCTTCAATTGGCCTTCCTTTCCACTTCATGAGGTAGTCATTATACTTCCTATTCATGGTTCTCCTCCCCACATGACTATTCACGATCTCTTCAATTTCTTTTTTCTCTCTTGTAGGAGTTGGAACTCACCACTGCTTCTCTACCAACTCATGCTACATATCTCCTTCATGATACTCTGTCAGATCTGAAATGTTGAATACAGGAGAGAGCTGGATCCCACTCGACAATTCCACCTCGTATGCATTTCCTGAGTCATGTTTCTTCAAAATATTACATGGTCCAAACTTCATCTACAACTTATTGTATGTACCAACTGGGAATCTTTCCCTCCACAAATGAACCATGAATACATCCTCGATAAAAACTTCTTATGCCTTCTTTTCTGATCTTCCTTTTCCTTGTACTATGTATTCATCTTATTAATATGATCCTTAACTTCTTCATGCACATTCTTTGTATGTTTAGCAAAATCCTAAGCTTGAACACTATGTTTTCCTTCCTTATCCATCTTCTTTAATTCAATAGTAGTTCTCATACTACTCCCTTACACAATTTGGAATGGTGATCTACTAGTGCTCCTATTGATAGAATTGTTGTAAGAAAATTCCACCCGAGATAAAATTAAATCCCATCCCTTGGGTCTGTCAGCTACTAAGCATCTCATCAAGTTACCCAAACTCCTATTCACTACCTCTGTTTTTCCATCTGTTTGTGGATGATGTGTTGAGCTAAAATTCAAATTAGTTTTCAAATGCTTCCATAATGTCCTCTAGAAATTCCCAATGAATTTGGTATCTCGATCTAAAACTATGCTCTAGGGTAGACCATTTAGTCTTACCACCTCCTTGATGAATACTTTCTTCAACATGAACAACATCACTAGTCATATGACATCGAATGAAGTGCTCCATCTTTGAAAATATGTTCACCACCACAAATTTGGAGTCATGACCATGTTGCATCCTTATAAATCTAAGAACAAAGTCCATGTCGATATCTTCCCATGGCCTCTCTGGTACAGGTAATGGTTGGTATAACCTCATACTCTAACTTGTTCCTTTTTTCCATTTGACATATTTTACAGATCTGTACAAACTTCTTCATGTCCTACTGCAACTGTGGTGAATAATAATGTTTACCAACAATGGTAATGGTCTTATCCTGACCAAAGTGTCTTGCTAGTCTGCCACTATGCTTCTCTTTGATCAAATTATATCTCATGGAACTTCTAGGAATGCATAACCAATTCCTTTTAAATATCATACAATCTTAGACTGTAAAATCCAACCATCTTGTCCTATCCAATGTGATAGGCTCTATGAAAAATTTCCAAGCCTCTACAAAATCAGAGTCTTTCGGATACAAATTTTTAAGTTCTTTGAACCTAACTACTTCAACTTGAAATTTTGTTAACAAATTTTTCCTCTTGTTCAGGGTGTTTTCACCTCTATTCAACCTTCTACTCCTATGCTTTAACACAAATGTATAACTCTACGGAAATTCCACCCACTTCAAATGCCTTTGGTTCAATTTTCCTTGTATGTTCAAATACTATAAAGCCTAATGATAAATGAACAAAAGAAATAATTTTCACAACAAATAATGTATCCACTTTTTCAAATATTGAACTATGGTGTATAATTCCCAATCATAAACAAAATATTTCTTCTTTGCATCATTCAACTTATCACTAAAATACGTAAAAGGTTTACCTTCATGACTTAAAATAACTCCAATGGTGTTGTCACTGGCAACATAGTCCACCTAAAACACTTTATTGAAATATGGGAGTGCCAAAATAGGTTGCTTTGTGACCTTCTTCTTCAACAAATCAAAACCCTTTCTCATTTCGGTACTCCATTTAAATTATTTTATATCCCCTCTCATTGCTTCAGCTAGAGGTGCACAAATACTACTGAATCCCTTAATGAACTTCTAGTAAAAACTAGCTAGACCATGAAAATATCTTACCTCAGTAGCTCTCCTTGGTGTTGGCCACTCCACAATGGCTTTCACCTTTTCTACATCCATTTTGAGACCCACTGTTGAGATGAAAAATCCTAGATAGACTAGCTCACGTTTCATAAAAACTACATTTCTTCGAGTTGATCAGCAACTTCTCCTCTCTCAGCTTCTCAAATACTTCATAGATATGCACCAAGTGCTCCTCCAACATTTTACTAAAAAATAAAATTTCATCCAAATAAATAATGAAAATATTACCCAAAAATTCTTTCAGTACCCTATTCATGAGTCACATGAATGTGTTGGGTGCATTGGTCAGCCCAAAAGGCATGACTAACAACTCGTATAGGCCTTCTTTGGTCTTGATAGTTGTTTTTCATTCATCTCCTTGTCTAATTCAAATCTGGTGGTAACCAATATTCAGATCAATATTTGTGAAGCAATTAGACCCACTTAGGAAATACATAATTTTTTCCATCCTTGGAAAAGGAAACCAATACTTGATGGTAATCTTATTGTAAACAATGATTTTGGCATCTTAATGCTCTCTAGCTCTTCTAGGGTTTTTCACTTAAAAGTAGAGAGATGGGCCAAAATGCTAATGTATACACTCAAGATTAATGTAATGAGGGATGAAAAATGTCTAAATGTAATTTCTCAAGTGCAATAAACTAAAAGGAAAAGATGATTATTAATGTAAAACCTAAGAAATACAAAGTGTTGGAAACACATTGTGATGTGAAAACATCAACTAAATGACCTAGAAATGAAAATAAAACCAAATAGAAAGTTGTAAGAAAAAAGGTGTGCACCTATAAGTGTGTTAGAAACTTGAAACAACTCTAGAATTCTAGAAATTCTAATTTTTAACCTTGATGGGACATTTGTGCCAATCTGGGCGACTTAGTCCACTTTCAGAAAAATTCTGGAAAACTGCACCAAAGCCCATTTCAACCAAATGGGTATCCAAATCTTTAAAAAATACAAAAAATAGGTTCATTAGGAATAAGTTTCCACTAGTCCATTTCTAAATTTCTAAAAACTCGGAAGTGGAAATGGAAGCCCTAGGTTTGAACTCTGGTTTCCCATAAGTATCTGCTTCTAAAACTCTGATTTTCAGGCCCAAAGGTGACTTTTTGTTGATATTTTGGCTAGGTCAACAAATATATGTATTCAAAAATTCTTCAAACTTTTCTTCAATGATCTTCAAACCCTTAAAGTTCCTAAATTTTGAAATACAAAAGACAAGAAGGAGAAAATATTGATTGTCAGGGCATGGGGGTTTGCCTTGGTCAAACCCCTTTTTAGGTAATTAAACAAAATGAAGAAAGAATTTAATGAAGCATGAAACAATGGATTTAGATACTTTCCATGATGTTTGATCTTGAATTTCTATAGCAAAACATGAAGAATCTACCCTTGAATGTCCTTGAAAGCTATCTTGATGAATTGCAATGATAAAACCCTAGCTTGCTTGACTTGAGAACATGATGAGTGATGAATGATAAAGAGTTATGACTCAAGATGAGTTAGGAAATGGAAAAATGAGGGGAAAAACCTTTATTTATACATAATTATGCCTTAATTCCTGAAAATACCTCATCACAGGTTGACCTTAAGTCTTAAAGAATAAAAACTTGAATGAAATTTGAATTAATTTTTTAGTTTTGAGCCAAATGGGACTAAGTCGAGTCCAAGTTGGAAACTTAGTCCACCTATGAAATTTTGAGTCGATGTCAAATATTAAGATGTATTAAATGTTGTTTATTGGGTTCTTCTTCAACAAGACACTTAATTAAGGCATGTAAGTGCATAAAGGGGCCATTTAAAGCATAAGAAAGGTGTAAACATTGATGACAAGCCTAGGAAAATGTGAAAGTTTGTTACAAGACTTTTCAACACTTTGAAATAGGTCTTGGTAAGATTATTTAGGTCAATTATAATATTACGGTCCTAAAAAAGTGTGAAGATATATTACAACACCTTACAACACTCTTGCAAGACATCAATAAATGCATTTTATTCAATTTTCAAGGGCCCAAGACCTAGTGTGGATGCATAAAACACCTCACAACACCAAATCAAGGCCTCATTAAGTACAATTTGTCATCAATTATTCCCATATCAAGAAAAGTATACACTTTTTGGTGACACATTTATTAATGGTTCTCGAATCTATACACATTCGCTAGTCTCCATCCTTATTAGGTGATAGTACTACAGGTAGTATACAAGGACTCAAACTCTCCCCAATCAATCCCTTTAACAAAAACTCTTGCACTTGTATATTCAACTCTTCACTCTCTACTAGATTGATTTGATGGGTTTCCTTATTTGGAAAACTTGCTCGAGGAATTAGATCCATCTAATGACTAATCTTCGTTACTGATGGTAATCCTTCAGGCACATTATCAGAAATAATACTCTGAAATTCATCCAGCAAACCATGCACTTCTACAAGAACTTCATTGCTAAGTTCCTTTTTAGTTCTTGAAATTAATGTAAAAAGCATGCACTCATGTCTCATACCTTCCAAGAATTTCCTTCCATCAAACAAAAAAATTTGTGCATTGTTGCATACTTTTTTTTGTGCTTCCTTAAGAGGCTTCATCTTATGTTGAAATCCATCCTTCATTAGTGAATAATTCTTCACATGTCCATCGTGCACTCCTTGGTGATGAAAATTCCATGGTTGACCAAAAACATGTGGCAAGCATCCATAGGTATCACATCACATAAAACCTCATCCATGTAGTTACCAATTTTGAATTTTACAGGAACTGTTCGTTCACCAGGACCTTTTGATCCTTCTGTAGCCATGCAATCCAATATGGAGTCAGGAGCATTCTCCTTTCCAGCCACAATTTGGTGACCATTTCTTCTAACACTATATTGTTAGTGCTACCTCTGTCAATGATGACATTGAAAACCTTTCCTTCACACTTACAGCAGGTGTGAAACAAATTCTTTTTCTAGTTGAGCTCATTCTCTTAATTCATCAAGTCCCTTCTAACAACAAGGGCCTCACCCCTTTCTACATCTTTAGACTATCAGGACCGAGTGTCTTCATCTACATGGGTTACTCGCACCTTCCCTTCAAGCCTCTTGTTTTTCTTCTCTTGGTGTTCCGGGAACTCATATGCCCTATGTCCCTCTTCACCACATTGGAAACATATTCCTCTAAAACCTCCTCTTCCTAGTCCATGTCTAGACCTTCCTCTACCTCTTCGATCTCTAGTATTTTGATCACGAGGTTGATATGAGTCATCTCTTTATTGATCGTGACTATTACTAGATTCTTCACCCTTCTTATAATCCCCTCGACCTCCATATGGTAATTTACCAGTCTGTCCACCTTGACCTCTACCTCTTTTCTTGCTAATAAACCTCTTATTTAGTTATTCTTCCACCTTTAGAGAGAACTGATAAACATCCTTAATGTTATTCATTCTTACTAGTGTTGATTCTTCCTGTATGCTAGGCTTCAAACCACTAATGTAATGAGAAACTTTTTGCTTGTTTTCCTCAAAATGTCATGTTTGAATTAGGACCTTATGAAATTCCTCCTTGTACTCCATAATTCTTGTTCCTTATCGTAAGCTTTGCATCTTCTTGAGTATTTCCAATTCATAATCCACTAGTATGAACTATTTCTTCAATTTTTACACCATTATGTCCCATCTGGAAATTATATCCTTACCTTGTATCCCTCTTTCTAGTTGAACCTCTTTCAACAAAATATTGGCATGACCCTTTAACTTGGTCTTTGCAAACTTCACTTCATGAGAATCTTCAATCTCCTTAAATTCAAAAAATTCTTCCATATCATTGATTCAATCAAACAATTCTTATAGGTTCAGGCTCCCACTAAAAATTGAAACTTCCATTTTTTAGTTTCTTTCCGAGACTGGATATTTCTCTTAGCAATCTCAGCTCTCTAGGATCTACTTGATCCTGTTCTTCCTCTTGTAATTCCTCTTTTGCTCCATCATCACTACCATCTGTTTCCTGATGTGCTCCTCTCCCTCTTTGGATCTCTTCTTTCAAGGCTTGCATTTGCCTTCTAAGGGATTTGATTTTATCTCTTAGTTGATCTCTTCCTCCACCACCTCTACCTCTACCTCTACCATGTTGGGAAGGTGTTTGAGGCATTTTTATGTCAACCCACACTCACATGTCCTGTTTTAACTACCTCACATTCAATGCTCTATTAGAGACTTAGGAAATCCTGCTATGATACCACTTGATGAAGGGTCCTCCCCTTACCTACAAAATCTCACTACAAACACACAAGAAGAGCAACCAGATGCAAGAATAGAATAAATATTTTCTTTATTATTGGAAAGGTGTTATAGCTTACATGCCATCCTATGGGTTGCTTATTACATGCATTTGTCGATTTGTAGATCTAAGTTCATCTCTCGATTCTACACTTAAATTATTATAACAATTCCTCCCTTATCTTGTACTTGCATTCCTTTGTCATTTAATCTTTCTCAATTTCTCCAGATCAGCCTACTTCTTCTGCTATAGTTTCCTTTTCATCCAATTATCATTCAAAATCTCCAAGTTGTTACATCCTAATCAACACCTCCACTGAGTTGGCCAATAGACAGGTATTCCACAACAATGGTGTAGAATACATCGAATATCTCTCAGCCAAATGTTGTAACATAACTCACCATCCATGACATTGACCATCATCGTTCAATTCATCCATTGGAATATCACCAAGACTCTAGAAGATCTCACTCTAATGTCCCCATGTAACCTTGATAATCCCATTCAAAAAAAAATTTGGAATGTCGAAGAGACATAAGAAGATGTCACATTGAACCTCATATGTCATATCGACATCACTACCACCACTTCATTGCTGAGATCGACCTTTTTAGAGAGACATCAGCTGAACTCCCATCGATGCCACTCTGTCTCGCCGATGATAACAACAATACCAAATCAAGGTGTCGAAGAGATGTCTAAACAAGTCTCTCCAAAATTTACTTGTCTCACCGAACTCCCAATACAAAGAACCATAGATTTTTGAATGAAGTGTCAAGTATAAATGCCAATGTGTAACCTGATGAAAACTATGCATATGTAACAAGACCAACCCTTATTAAAATTGCATTAACTTAGATGGTTTTCCAATGCAAGATTGCTCTCTGACCCCTCAATGCTCTTGCATCAGAAGAGTAGATTCTGACTTTCTATTGTAGCTATTTTTCAAATATTTTTATAGATTTGGATACCCATTTTCCTAAAACCTGCTCTTGTGTAGAAATCCAGAATTTTGACTAATTCCCCTAGATTAGTGAATGAGTCCTAGTAGGCCAAAATTTTAGAATTTATAGAATTTCAAGTCTCCATTCAAGCCTCTACAAGTTTCCATGTGCACAAACTCTATTTTTTAGCTTTATGTTTTGTTATTCTTGCATTTCTAGGTCATTTAAATCAAGCTTGCATCATATTAGGGTTTTTCATTTCATTTTGCATGTCATTGTCTTATCCAATTTTAAACTTGGTGGTGAACCCCTTATTAGATCATATCAAACTCTTAGGACATCCCTATTGCAAGATATCTTTCTCTTTTTCATTGAGATCTCTAGGGTTATACTTGAATAGAACATCTTGGATAGTGGGTGTGGTAGCACATAATCAAACATCATCTACCCCCTATTTTTGTCGGTTCTAGTCTCAACCTTGCAATTACATAAGGTACTATTGATAGGTAAGTGTGGGGAGGCATAGGGGGGAATATTAGCCCCGTATGAGGGGTCTGAGGGATGTATCCATGAAATCCAAATTTTATGTATATTTTATTATTGTAAATCTTGACTATTGATCAATAGGTCTTAGATTTGATAGTCCATATTTTGTTGGCTTAACTTACCATAGAAGTGAACCCTGTTTTATGAGGGAATTGTATTATGGCTATGTATTGTAATTTATTATTAGATTTTGATAGAAGACATGTTTCCTATAGATTTGTTGTTGGTGCTACTTCTATGAGAAGCTTTCTCTACAAGTATATTGTAATCTTTGTAATTTTTTAATAATAAATTGGGTAGATTTTTGAGTGTGGGGCTTTTCTCCTAAAAGAGATTACCCCACATGAATCATTGTGTTGTCATATGCATGATAATTATGTGTATTTTGGTTTTAGTTTTTGTAACCATTGTAAACATTTTAAAAGTTTTTCATTATCCTCCTCTAAAGATAAGTGTAGGAAGTTGTTCCGCTACCTTAGCTTCCTTACAAATTTAACTATTTTAAATTTTTTCTTATTATATTTATATTTTATTTCTTATAAATGTAGGTTTTTTTAAAAACATTAAGTTCTTTGTTCACACATGTGGAACAATAGATGAATGGAGAAAAAATTCTAAAAAGTATGTATGCCCTAGGTGTTGATGTCCTTGTTTCAGTAAAAAGAAAAAAATATTAATTTTAATACATACAAAATAAGTTATACTTGACGATAGACATCCATGTCCAAATTATATTTACTCTAACTTAAAAAATTAGTAAGAAAATATATATGTAAAACCAAAAAAATACGAAAAAAGTTCCATGTACTATATGTTGATGTTAAAAATCTATATTCTAAAATTTATAATTTGATCCTTTTAATGAAAAAGTTATATGTTGCTATAAAAATAAGTTATTGAAATTTACATTAAAAAAGTTATAATTTTTTTAATTTTTTTTTCAAATATATATTAAGAATCTACAAAAAATTCCTCACAAATCACTAGTTCACATCATCTCCAAATTATTAATGGTTTAGTTTTTATGCGTTTCATAAAGTGAAAATCTTGTGAAAAATGTTGATTTCCATTTCCTACTTTGGCTAAAAAGTGGGACACAATATTGTGGGCTAACCCCATGTTATTTCCTCTATGTGATAGTACTACACTTGGTACTCCCTAAGGTGTGACCCTTCATTTATTGATTTGTCCCCTCTTAGTGGTGATGTCATATATAATACCCCATTAGATGTGAACCCCTATGTATTGAGTGGTATCCTTTGGAATATTTTAATTTACTTATTAACATGCACCCTTGGTGGTGGTGTTATTTATAAGACCACATAATGTGTGGCCTTTTGATAGTCATCCACTGTGATGTTAAACTTTATGAACCCCTCAGGTGACAGTCATATTTACTTATTGAGTGGTGTCCTTTGGAATATTTTAATTTAATTATTAACATGCTCCCTTGGTGGTGGTGTTATTTATAAGACCACATAATGTGTGGCCTTTTGATAGTCATCCACTGTGATGTTAAACTTTATGAACCCCTCAGGTGACAGTCATATTTACTTATTGAGTGGTATCGTTTGGAATATTTTAATTTACTTATTAACATGCACCCTTGGTGGTGGTGTTATTTATAAGACCACATAATGTGTGGCCTTTTGATAGTCATCCACTATGATGTTAAACTTTATGAACCCCTCAGGTGACAGTCATACCCTGTGACATTAAAAAATTTGCACCTCCTAATGTGATTTTCATCCCCTGTGACATTAAATGGTCCCCCATGACAATTACCCTTTGTGTAGTCTCTAAGGAGCTATTTTCAAAATAATCCATGGATTTGGTATAATTCTTGTCGGTTCGTCAAATTGAACACCTTTTTACATGGCCACCTAGCTTAACACAACTTGACTTCTGGTGGATCCATGTGTTTTATGAGATACCTAACATAACCTAGCTTGATATCCTTGTGGAAGCCATCATATTGCATGGACACCTAGCATAACACAACTTGCTAGCTAGATCTAGGCAACCCATGAGTGACTTGGCATAACATAGCTTGCTAGTCCTCACGAGAATGATTTCTTGTCTAAAAAAATATTTGAGAGATGACATTGGGGATTTAAGAAAATTTTAAAGACTAAGGTTTCTTTTCATTATCAAATTTTGTGATTATTGTATCTCTTACTTTGTAAGCATTATGTTTTGTTTTTTACTATTTTTTTCTTTTTTTTCCAGTGTTCTATGTTATGTGTGGCATCTTTTTCATGTGTGCTTTGTGTTTTCATGTTGCATTTCACTTCACATGTGTTCTTTTTTCCTCATGTTCTTTTTCCATGTGATCTTGAATCATTTGGGCTAACACATCCCCTAGATTCAATCCCATTCTATCTCTTTAATATTTGGATAATTTAAACCCTCTTGCAATATTCTTAATTTAGTGTGAGTATGAGCATAAGTTCATACTTTAACTAAAGTGGGGCCTAAATGTAGCATCAAAAATGTGCTTGGAAAGAATTATGCATTAATTATCAAGTTTTTCAAAATCTTGAAAAACTTAAAGATGGGAAATAAAATTATGCATATAATATTTTTCCCTTGACGCTTTTGATCCATAAAAAGTAGGAATCTAGTCTATGGTAAACTTCACACTAATCCAACATTTTTGGCTCCAAATTTGAATATGTTGATGTTTGTAATTTATTATTTGAATTTTTAATTTCAAATATCAACTACTAGTATTTAAGTTTTGAAAAATTATAAGAATCGCATATAAATACAAAGTAATTGTACCATTTTAATCCTAATAAGAACTAGTAATTTTATTTGAGCATAGTGAAGATCCCAGGAGCATTCAAGAGTAGTAAAGAGAAAATATTTCAAGATTATTAAAACATTTCATCTTTCAAGCATCATGCCATTTGTTATGTAAGTTTGTGTTTATGTTTGTATGCATTAAATTGTTTATTCATACTAACACTTATAGGTGTTCAAATCAAGTCAAGTTAAGAAAAACTTGGTCCCTAAAGGTGATGAGTGTGACTTCATTCCATCAATGAGATAAAATTTGAATGGTGAGCTACATAAAGATTGCTAATTCATTACCTGCTCATCAATTGTCCTCTATTTGTTTATGCAAGTTACAAATATGAAGTGAATTGTAAGAATATTGAAGGACATTTGTTTATTCATGCATCAAAACCCTACAAGTTGGCAAGCCACAAAATCTACATTCTCTCACTAACAAACGAAGTTCTGACAATAAAACCTAGAAGAAAGAATCTAAAAATTGGTGACTTCAAGCATATATTTTCAGATCCAGTTAAAAGGGAGGATAGTCTAGGGTCCATTGTGCCCTAGAGCTACAAAATAAAACTCAAATTTTTATCTCATGTGCATCTGTGTCTTCCTTTTACATTTCTAGAATCTAGTTTTGTCTACCTACATTTAATTTATAGAAATCACAATAGACTATTGTATTTTCATAGTTTACATAATTATCCCATTACACATTCAAAATCATTCAATCAACCACATCCTATCAACACATCATACCATTCCAACCATAAAGGGATTACCACCTTGGTCCACCATTATGACTCTTCCTATTATGATTTGTAGTCAAGTTTATTTGAGATCATTTCTAATCCTCCAATTGGTAAGAGTGGGGTCTATACCATAGATCCATTTTCCCAACCAAACATCACTCATGAGATACATAGATCTACTAGCTAAAAAATTGCATTATGAAAGGTTTCCATGCAATATTATAGGTTTCACAAGGATAGAAAGTTTCATTATGCTTGTTGACTCATGAAATACATGGCTCTATTAGAAATAAATTTGTATTATGCTAGGAGGCCATGTTAAAAAATTTGAAGTGCATGAATCAACAAGCTGCATTATTCCAAATACATGTACTATTTTTTCAATCATCCCTTAGGCGGAACATAAAATCTAATTTCATGATGATTGTGTAACATCATAGGGGACAAATCACCTCAAGGAGTGTACAAAATTTTAACATCATGAGAGATGAACAACCTTAGGGGGTGTATTAAAGTTAGCATCATGAATCACCATAGATGGAACACAAAATGTTAACATCATGGGGGGTGAACCATATATTTTTAGGTTGTAGGTGCTATGACTCTCTTGCTCAATTATGGTTTTTCACCTAAAGGAGAGAGATAGACCCCCAAAATCTAGGTGCTTCACTCAAAATAATGCAAGTACCATGAAAATGTCCAAAGGTCCATTTTTCTATAGTAAATTTAGACCCCACTTTAGTGAGAGGATGAACTTGCTTTAGACTCACACTAAAGTAGCCATGCAAATGAAGAGGGATCCAAATGCACATATGCTAGAAAGATGAGACAATAGTGATCAAGAGGGATGATCAAGCCCCAAGGATGAAGATTACATGGAAAACTAAAAATAGGAGAAAAGGAAGACACATATGAATGAGAGAAAGAAAAGGAAGAGAAAAAGGAAATTCAGATCAAGCTTTGATCATTTTTCCAAATAGTTGTGTATCAAACCTCGGTATTTTGTCCAAAAAATAAAATGCATACTCACTCTGGAGTGATGGAACTCATGGAAGTCCGCTGGGTGAGAAGATCCAAAAGGTGAGAAACATACGCTCGACTGGTATGTACTCACAAACACACATGTGACTATGCGGAAAGTCATGCCTCATAATGGGATTCCCAGTCAACCATATCAAAGTTATACCTTCTGACAAGTTTAATAAAGCACCATAAAGGAAAATGTCATTTCATGCTTCATGAGACAAGCAAAGCTTCATATGCTTAGAAATCATGAGCAAACAGGATGGCACCAAAGGCATGCAAGCTACGTTATGCAAGGTGGCCATATAAATGCAAAATAAAAAATGAAAAAGATGTTCAAAGGACTCTTGTTTAGTTCATGTGAGGTCTATCACTCAGGGAACATTGTGTCTAATGTCTCCAAGAAAGGATCAGTCAAAGAATAAGATATTCACAACTTAGGGGATGTAGTGCATTGCATTAGGCTACCAAGAGGAATGTAATATGCTAAGATGGATCACGCCCATGAAGGAGACTACACCCAATTCCATCCACAAAGAAACAAACACATTGTATGAAACAAGAAGGCTACATTAAGAGCCAAGAAAGAAAAATTCAAAATGAATAATGACAATGTATGCCTCCACTTTAAAGAAATTTCTACACACCATTCTATGAGAAATTAATTTAAAGTAGTGAATGAAAAATGCAAAAGGAAATAAGACATGAAAGCCAACTTGGACAACCCTATGCTAAGTCATATGTGTCTGAGTAAGGCTACATCATGTGAAGGAAAAGGAACAAGAGAAAGATGGGCTACCCCCAAAAAGGAAAACACCAAACACATAAGGGATCTAAAAATTTGGGGTCAGTATGTTCATTGCTACAATGTTTTGATTAAGGAGCTTAGAACTATCAGCATTCCCAAAATACATAGAACTGGAAGAATAACACAAAGAGAGTGAAAGAAAAAGACTTTTTTTTTTTTTTTGGGTCAACAAGAAAGAGACATTGCAGTCTCAATGCTTTGCATCATCCCCAAAAGGAAAACACAAGCAAAAGGAAATGAAAGTCAAAAGAAAAAGGAAAATCTTTTGGGTCAACATGAAGGAGAAATTTGGTCTCACTATCTTACATAATCCCCAAAAGGAAAACACAAGAAAAGACAAAGAAAAGGGAAAAGGGACCTCTTGGGTCAACATGGAAGAGACATAGGACATCTCAAAACATTGTGCCATCCCCAAAAGGAAAACACAAAAGAAAAGTGAAAAGGGAAATAGAAAAAGTGATGTATGACACATAGAAGAGTGAAGGTACAGATAGAGGAAGTGCATAAAGAGAGAGAAAATTAAACACACGTTACTAGGGATCACATTATGCTCAAGCAATCATATCCAAAGAAAGGAAAAAGAAAAAGGCTAGTAATACAAATGTAAGCCACACATAAAAAAATTCACAAACATCCCAGTATCAATTAGTATAAGTAGGAGGGTAAACAACATGGCTAAGGGACAAGGACAAATGCATTAATAGATCAAGGCTAGCAACTTCGTGCCCCCACTGAGTGTAAGGTAAGAATGAGCTAAGATGTGATGGGAAGGGTCATGCAATATTGAGAATGGAAAATTCTACAACTATTGCATGATGAGATTGGTGATAGTGTTGTATGGGATGATAGGATAATAGTCGGTATCATTGAATTGATACTTGCTAATTATGTCCTTCAATGTATGACATTCATCACTATGATGTCCAAGAACATAATGGTATTTACAATATGGTACATTGGAATCTTTGGGATGGATGACCAACCTATTCAAAGGTGGTAATAGTATAAGACCTTTGTTTAAAATCATTTGTAGTCTCCTTTCACATTCAGGTGGTGGATGGAGAGGAAACTTTAATTTTTTTAATTTGTAAGGTCATTTTCATTTACTAGATTCACCTTTTTCATGGATTGAAGGAGGAAGAGGACCAATGGGGATCCTAGAATCCTTGTTAACATGGAAGGAGGACATCCAAGTCAGGAGGGGAAGCAAAGATCACCATGCCATCATCCTGAAGTATCCAATATTCAAAAGGAGGCTTGTTGTCATGAGGAGGATCTTGATTTCCTAACCTAATTGTGTTTTCATCTATTCATCTTTGTTCTAAAAGTTGGTGAATGTTATGTTCAGTTGTTGTGTCCCAACCTTGTTTGCTTAAGATAGTAAAATTTTTTCCACAAGTTTCTTCAAGGTTAATTGGTGTGTTAGTAATTTTTTTATCATAGAATGGTTGAGGAGTTTATTGGTTAGAGGAACTAGGTCCAACTATTGGAGGGAACTTAGGTCCTTCATGTGTTTCAGGATGTAGATAACCAAACATTTTAGAAGGTGAGACAATAGGAAGGTATTGTGACTTCATGGATGGATAAAAGGATGCATTAGCTTCAAGGTTGTCAATGGATTCATTTAAGAACGTATTCATGCTAGCATCATCTTCTCCAATGATGTCAACATCACGAGGAGGAAAATCATGAGGAGTTGAAGGATCATGACGAAGCTCAAGGTCATTAGGATCACTGCCAAAGGAACAATTTGACATGTCAACTAAGGATTTCAAAGTAATCCAAAACTTATTAAAGCAAAAAGACATGATGCAAAGGAATGAAAGGAAAAAAATGCAAGAAATTGAACATAATAGTGAATCTAGAAAATAGTAACAGAGATGTAGTTACATGAAACAAAAATGTAGAAGATGCTATGAAAATGATAGAAATTGTTGTGCAGAAAGTGCAACTGAATTGATTCACCCGGGGTGGCAAATGAGTCCAGGGGTGAATTTTTTTTGTGATTTTTCAATAAAATTAAAATGATTTTTATTATTTTCTGATGCAAAACTCAGATGTAAATGCATAATTTTATTATTTCTAATATTTTGAACTACAAAAATGAAATCTATATGAGATATTCACTAATGCAATGTTGCAAACCCTAGGATGCAAAAACAATTAGAAAACCTAATATAATAGTGATTCAAGGTAATTCCTAGGATGCAAATGTAATGAAAATCAAAAAGATAATGTTCAATATGCAGGTTCACCAAAATGAACCAAATTTTTTTAGGTTGTAGGTGTTATGAATCTCTTGATCAATTAGGGTTTTGCACCTAAAGGAGAGAGATAGACCCCCAAAATATAGGTGGTTCACTCAAACTAATGAGAGTACAATAAAAATATTCCTAAATGCAATGAGCTAAAGACACATACTGATTATTTATGCAAAACCGAAGAAATATGAAGTGTTTGAAAACATAGTGTGATATGCAGAAATGGACTAGAAACATAAGAAAATGGAAATTAAACTTAATTAAACTGAATGGAGTGCACTTGGAGGTAGAATTCTGATGTTGGGATGTTCTAAAATATTTTAGAAATTAGTTTTAATGACCACAAGGACTCATTCCCCATAGATGGTGAATTAGTCCTGCTTCTAGTAAATTATGTTGAAATAGGATTCAGAGTGCTAGGAACTAAAAAACCTTAAAAATTACTTTCTCCAGCCTGGTAGTGGGACTCATTTTCCACTCATGGTTAATTAGTCAACCTATAGAAATATGCAAATACTAAAGTCAACTTTGTGGGTCCAAAATTGTACTTGTCTTCTTGTCAGGTTGATTGGTCCAAATCTACAGAAAATGGGTTGAATGATGTCTCCAAGCTTGAATTAGATCTTTGTTGAATTGAATAGCTTTTATGACTTGTTGACCACTTTTTAAGACCTATCTCTTTGGAAAATATTCCTACAAGACTTGCAAACACACATGCAAAGATGGGAAAAATGTTTAAGGTTTAGAGTATAGGGGTTTGCCTTGGTCAAAGCCCACTTTGGTAATCAGACCTTATGAAATGAAATGAAATAAGAAAGGAATGATGAACAAATAACATGAAAGTGTCATAAACTCACCAAACCCTTGTTGTTGAAGTCTAAAGATATGTCAATGGCTGCTCCTAGATGCTTAATAATTGCTTGGTTGCTTGAATGCTATGATGCTTTTGATGAGTGAATGTTTGACTAAACTAATGAGATGAATAGGGGTTAAAATGGATAGAAAAACACTTTTTTATACACACTTATGGCCTAATTTTCCAAAAAACACAATATCATGGGCTGACCTAAGGTCTTAATGAATAAAAACATGGAAGAATTTGAAATTATTTTGAACTTTTTGCCAAGAGGGACTCGTTTGTCACCAATGCCGAATGGTTCCCACTCAAGGAATGCAAGTGGGTGTCAAGGATTAAGTTGTTTTTAATGATATTTTTTAGGTTTATATTCAAAAACACACTCAATTAAGGCTTATAAGTGCATAAAGGGACCAAATAAAGCATAAGAAAGGTGTATTTGGTGGTGACAAGCCTAGAAAAGAATGAAAGTTTGTTACAAGACTTTACCACACTTTAGAATAAGACTTGGTGAGGGATAAAAATGGAATATTTAGATGAATAATAATAAGAGGAGTCTAGAAAAGTGTAGAAATGCATTACAACACATTTACAAGACATTATAAAGCCTTAATAATTTAAATATTCAAGACCTAATGTTAATGTATAAGTCACATTACAACATTAAATCTAAGAAAAATAGGCCAAGAATCATAGGGAAAAGACCTAAATGACCATGAAAATGTCCAAAGATCCATTTTTGTATGGTACAGGGGGCGAATCGCCTTAGGTGGTGTAGTGTAGAAAATTGTACTCCTTTCTAAGTGAAAGTAAAATTTCACACTTAGTTTTGATCTATTTTAGTGACCTTACATTTATGAATTGTTAAACCTAATTAATAGTGCCATAATACCATTTATTATGCATCTGAAGGAATATTTTAATTATTTCCTAACAATATAACCCACATTGAATAAATGTTATTATTTGATTTAAAGCCTCAACATAATCTAGAACTTTAACTTTTAGGCCAAGTTCCATTCGCTTATAAAACCAAGTCTTTCAATCATTTCTCACTAGACAAGAGACATATTCACATGAGACCACAATGATTTACACTCAAGGGAAAGACGAATCAATCAAGAATTCAAAGTTGAAGTCTTGGAGTAGCATTCTTTTTGTTTTTGTAGGTCTTCAAGCTCATTTTTCCAACAAGATCAAGCATAATTTTCAAATATTGATGATAAATGCCTATGGAGGATCATGATGGATTGTAGGTTTTGGGAGATTCACCAAGCCATTCAACTAAGTCTAATGAGTTGTTTCCTAAGTTGTTCCATCTTCTATTATCATTCTAATTTCTATCTAAAGGAAGGTTTTATCATATTTGTGATCTATTAGGATGATTTGACATCTCCCAAAGTAGGTCTTCATCATTATTCATGTTTAATTTAGATATCTTATTCTAACACACCTAAAAAGTGTTTCTTTACAAGCTAGATCTTATTAATATTACACAAACTTAATATTAGGGCTTGAAGACACTTTCATGTTTTAGATATATACATTTTTTATCAAATTTTAATTTCCAAACTTAGGGTTTGACCAAGGAAAATCCCTATCCACCCTAAAAAATAGCAATTTTATTTTGCATATTTATCACAGGTATAGATCTTAGAGAAAAGCTTTAGAAGTGTAGGAAGGAAGTGGACATAGGAAATAGATCTCTACTTCTGATTTTCTAGAAAGGGATACATCGACCCATTCACCCATGCGTGAATGAGCACTTGATAGACTCATGAAACCAAAATTTTGTGACAGGTATATGACTTCTAGACCTTCTTAGATATGCCATATCTTTGTTGTTTCTCCTAGTTTTATACTTAATCTACAAGATCCAAGTGTTTTTGTAGTGTAGGAAAATGTATCCCTTTACATTTTCACACTTGTTTGGGCCCTCTATGCTAAAATTGTGCTTCTTTATGCCTTATTTGGTCCTATTTTTCATCCACAAATCTTAATTAGTGCATCATTCTGAGGATAATCCTAACACTTAATAAATGACCAATCATAATTTAGTGATTTTGGACTGTATGTCCCATATTTAGTGATCTAGGACTCACACGCCACATTGGGTGTATGGGTCCCACCTAGGTTTTGGGGCCTAGTCCCAAATTTAGCATAAAACTAAAAAATTCTTAAAATTTGTGTCCCAAGCTTAGCCTACTAAGAATCATATGCCACAACTAGAGTATGAGTCCTACCTAGCTTGGAGCTAATTTTGAATTCAATTCTTGGTGGTATTTTATTCTCTTAGATCTATAGTTAGCTTCTATTGTTGCAATTTCAGAAAATTTGGCATAAGGAACTATAAATACAAGGTTATTTCACATATTTTCTCCTAGCAAGATCTACAAACATTAATGAGCAAGTGTGACATAGGAATTGAAGAATTCTATGAATTCAAGAGAATTCAAGAGCATTCAAGAGTGATTATCAATAATTTTGGAGCATTATTCAAGATTCAAGTGATGAAACGCCTCAACAAAAATTTGGTTCCATTTAAAAAAAAATTTGTATCATTTTGCTTGGACCTCATTTTGACCTAGGGTTGTTCTTAATCACCGTTTTAGGGTTTTTTGTGTTGCTTAAATCCATGACAATTAACCTATGAATTTAGAAAACCATTGGTCATTATATTTTCACATTGACTTGATGTTTCCAGTATCCAAACCTTTTAATTGTCACTTATTCCATCAAAGTCATTGTTTTCATTAGCCACCAAATTTTAGGATTGACGATCACCTTGATCATTTTATTTTTTTATTGTCAAGCTTGATTTACTTTTTAGTGATTTAAGTTTTAAATCCCTATTTCCAAAGGGTCAATTTCTCGTTGGCCTAGAGGTAGCTCCTTTTTAGATAACTTTTTTGGCATGTGAAAAATTAGGTTTTCATGCTGGCCATCTAATTTTCAAGTGTTGATCACAACAATTCCATGCGCCCTTGTGCTGATTTATTCCTTACTATTTTATTCTCACGGGTTGGTGGGATTTTTTCGTGAATCTAGTACTTTGGTGGGCTCAATCTCCTTGGTAAATATAGTTGGTTCCATTTGAAGAAGATTGATGACTATTATCAAGTGGTGTGGCTACATCTTGACTGCTCCCTGCGTGCCCGTGTTGGTTCATTTTAAATTATTTTAAATGTATGGGCCCGAGAGAAATAGCCAAGTGTCATGTCTGATGGTGGGACCAATGTTTCTAAAATTCCAATGGATATCTATCTTCAACAATGATCAATGATGGGCACCACAACGCGTGTCTTCATTGGGACCATTCCCCACACACCTGTTCATCCTGTACATTAAGGGAAGATTGTCAAACGGGCTAGCGAGAAAGGTGACATCTACCACTTTTGTGGGATCTACCATGTTTTAAGGAAGGAAATTGATTCATAAGGGAGGAATATCGATAGTCGATGGCAAGTGATTTGGTTCAATCCTAACCCCACCCCGCTATCTTGTGAGGAACCCACTTGTGTCCAATATTTTACAATGGACAAGTGGGAAAGTGCCACGTGGAAATTCTAAAAGGTTATGATGGACTCTAATGGAGTTAGAATGCTCATAAATTTAGCCAAGAGGGCACTATGATGAAAATGGCATTATTTTTGTGATTATTCTTTTGAGCACGTGATTGGGATATCGGTCATCAATTCTGACAATTATCGGTACATGTGGAAAGGTGATAATTAAGAAATGCAAGGTACAAACCAATATTCTGGGATCAAATCAGAATCAATCTCCACTATTCTGCTATGAAGAAATACAAGCATATTAATTCCCACGGGTGAGCGGGTAACCATGGCATTGCTAGTTTTAAATTGATGCTAAGTATGTGGTTGAAATATGTGTGCAGAGTGGATGTATATCTACTTTGAGCTTTTTTATTAGGAAAAGGAATTTATAGAATATATTCAAGCTTTATCACAACTGGTTACATTGTTGATATCTATCCATTGATTTTTGTTTTAAAACGTGATCAATGGTTGAGATTTTAAAAATGAAAGTAGACTATTGTCAAACCGCGCACACAAGCTTTCCTTGAGTATTAATGGTTGGCACGCTTGCATGGATTAATATAATGGGAAATGATGGTCATATTTTTCATCTGGAATTTCGATTTAGAGGTAGACAATTGAGTTCTAGTCCAAGAATAGAATTTTTGATAGTTTTCTAAGTTTTCTTCATTCTAGTTCTTAAGAAGATGAGCACGTTAGGTGTGCTAGGTATGCCAGTGTGAAGGTCCAAAAGATTGATTTTTTTGGATTCTCAGGAAAATTATCTTGAGGAATAAATTGAGACAATGGGAGCTCCTAAAGCACCAAAGGGTAGAAGGGCATGTAGGAAATTCAAGAAATATGGTGTAAGGAGAAATTATCATCTAAGAAGTCGGATCGTTTCAGAAGAATTGGTCAAATTTAGAGGGAATGAGTTGGTTGAATATGAAAGGAAGGAAATAAGATATGTAAATACATTAAAGCTTATCTGGGGAAAAATAATTCCCTCATTGAGGTTTCTGATAGCCCTTCAAATAGTCAAGGTGATACTCATTAGGAGGGTGATTATTATCCCCTCTCCTTTGTACCTTTTGAAGACTTTGATGAGGAAATGGTGACGGTTCCTCTAGTTCCACCACCAACAAGACATGGGCGAGTATCCTCTAAGGCTGATGTATTAGAGTGATGACCTTGCCGTTTTTTTTTATGATACCATTGCCACCTTGTCAAGATTGTCCTATTCAACATTCATTTGATTTCTTGTTTCTAGTCCTAATGTGGAATTTTTTTAGGCTGGTATGTTGGAGAAGTGCCAGAATTCCTAATTTTGGTGGAATTTATTCTTTTTCCAGGTGGTATAGATGTTTTTGCAGACTACGAGGGGAGAATCTTCTTTGGTCAAAAATGATGATGATTCAATGTCACTACAACAAACTTTTCCTTTTGGGGAGTTGGCTTGTCTTCATTCAAGGAATGTGGAGTTTACTATTTTACTCTTCCATTTTCGCCAATGATTACATGTAACTCACTAAGGATCATCTCAAATTCTAGTACAAGTGATATCCAAATGAAATGAAATGTAAATGTAATTGGGTTGGATGCTTGTTGCTCCATTATTCTATTAAAGGGGATTTAGGGCTCATTACATGGGTCATATTTTTAGGTCTAAACAGAGTCTAGGTGAAAAGCTAAGTTTAGAAAAGGAATTTTGTAAAATAATATGGATGAATAGAATAATATATTGTCTTGGATGTAAGTCATGTATGTAATAGTCTTAAATTGGTTTTATCAAGGCTACAGATATCAAGATAAATCTTAGTTTGGGAATAGATACTCCCCAATGTATATTGCTTACAAGTTATAAATGAAAATATTAATGGTATTCTCATTTTTCTTTAGTTATGACATTATAGTTGTGATTTTGTTTTATCTTTAACTCAAAGAGTTGAACCATAGATTTTTTGCTTGACAAGACTCCTTGACTCTTCTAGGGTTTTTCACCTAAAAGGAGAGAGACAGGCCAAAAATGCTAACTAGGTTCACTCAAAATAGGATGTGTATATTGTTATTTAGACTAAATGGAATGATCTAATATAATTAAACAATTTTATTTATTGATTATGAATGAAAAACCTAAGAAACAAGTGATCTTTGAAAGCACATTGTGTAATACAAAATAACCTAAGAATGAATAGTAAACTGCAATAGAAATGAATCAGACTGAAAGTGTGCACCTAGAACCTTGATGAGGACTGGAAATTACATTTGAAATGTTGTTGATGTTGTTTTTCAGGTCTAGAGGGATTGATTCGCCATTTTGGGTGAATTAGTCCCAGTTCTATCAAACTTAGCTAAAACCTATTTTTGACGAAAGGGTACTCAATTATGCTGAAAATTCAAAATTTACCCTAGAGTGGGACTCATTTTCCACCCATGGTGAATGAGTCCACTTTTGAATTTATGAATTTTCAAAATTGGATTCCGGAGCTTTCGTTCTACACTTTGACTTCCTATAGGTGTTTGCTTCCAAAATTTTGATTTACGGGCCTGAAAATGAGTTTTTGTTGATACTTTTACTTGTTGAATGAAGAGAAGACTTGAGCAACCTTGCAATTTTATCTTCAATGATTTCCAAGCTTCCAAGGGACTTGAATCTATCAAAACACACAAGAAGAAAAGAAGAAAAGGTGAATGTTAGGGCATGGTGGTTTGCCTTGGTCAAACCCCATTTAGGGAATTAAACCAAAATGATGAAAGAATGTAATGAAAAATGCAATAATGGAGATGATTACCTTTCCATGAAGTTTGATCTTGAATTTTTGTAGCAATTGAAGAAGATTCAGCCCTTGAATGCCTTTAGGGGCTTTCTTTTTGTCTTGCAATGATAAAACCCTAAGTTTCTTAACTTGAGATGAAAGATTGGTGGATGAATAATGAAGAATGGATCTGAATTAAGTTAATGGATGTAAAAATGAGTCTAGAGAGGTGTTCTTATAATCAAATCACCTATTTTACCCATTAATACATCATTGCAGGCCGACATGAAGCAATTTTAATCTCAAATTTCACTTTTTCCCACTTAAAGATCAAAATTGGGCCAAATGGGACTCATTCACCACCCATGGAGAATGGGTCCCACTTGGATGGTACTGATTGGCTATGCATGGTGAGTGGGTCCTATAGGGGTGATTATGATAGCTAAGATGCCAGGAGAGAAGGAAATAAGGTTTAAATTGCAACCTTGTAAGGTATTTGATCAATCCAGGCCTTGTGATGCACAATATGGGTTAATATGGGACTATTAGTGATGATGTGAATGCAAAATAGGGCTTGGGACACAAAATCCAATATGAAAGTGTGATTGAATACACTTTACAACACTAAAATGAGGTCCCTATAGCCTAGAAAGGCACAAGAATGAATGTGAATGATCAAGACACATTACAACACTAGTTTAGCATTAAGTTTGATTCAAACACCTTCTAGATTAAAGTAATAATATTATTAAACACATTTTATAATTTTAAATTAAGGATAAATAGGTTCATTAATTCTAGAAAAGTGTGAAAGTCCTTTAGAAGACTTTACAACACCTTTCCAAGACATCGCTAAATGCATTTGAAAGGGTCCAAGACCTAGTGTGGATGTGAAAAACACCTCACAACACTAGACTAAGACCTCATTAAGTCCATTTTATCATGAATTATTCCCATGTCAAGCAAGAGTTCCTTTTTCTACAGTGCAAGAGTTAATTAAATGCTTATAGAGGGTTATAGATTTATAGGGAATTACATAGGATTTGATAAGAAGTTATTATTTCAGGCATTGTGAGTTTTCATACTGCAAATTATTATGAGAATAGTCCTTCAATTCCTAAATTAAGTGGCTTATATACTACTAGTTCTTATATATTTGACTCCATTGTCCCAATTAATGAAGCATTGATCTATTTGTTAAGATAACCTTGCATAAAATGAGCTTCTAGCATTTATGACCATAGATTTTATAATCATAATAATATTCAATTAAAAATATTTTTAATTATGATGTATGGGTTTCACCTACCCCTGTCTCCTAGAAAATAGGTAATCGTTTGCTTAAAGGTTTGCCAAACCTTCAGTCAAGTGCATTATTTGCAATGTGTAGAGTATATCTATGTATAATTATGTTATCAGTGTGATATACCTAATTTGAACACAATAGGGAATACCCTCCTAGGTCTCACAACACCTAAAGAGTAGGAGTAGAGATCTCAAAATCCTTTACTCATTGTGTTGACCTCTAACCTTGAATTTTCTTAACCATAAGGGTTGTCTACCCTTTCGATAAATTTATGGTTGTGCTAGACAAATAACCAACAAAAATGGTGACTCCCCTGGGGAATGAATTTGAGAAAATTATGATACAAGATCATTCAACCTTAAGAGTCAACAATTTGTTGAATCTGAACATCTTGTTCAGATATTGAGAATTTTTTAGACCTAGAATTGAGTTAGTTGCAGAAATTTCAAAATAATTTATGTGACTCTATTTTTGAAGAAGATCCAGAAGGAAATTCATCTAAAGTAGCTTCATATTCAATCCTCTTTGAAGATAGGTGGTGATTCTATCAAAAAAACTACTTTCAGATCTACAAAAAAAATTCAATCAAGAAGGGAAGTTAGCAGCTGCTCCAAGTTTCCAGATATTTTCGTAATTTTAAAGAAAGTATTATCATGTTTCAAAGAAGTTTATGAGAAGTCTTCAATTCTGAAATGATTTTGATTCCCAATCAAGTGAATTAAGCACCGAGAAATGGAATAGTAGTGGTTGTATTACATACTTTTGTATTATTATATTGTAACATCTATAATGAAGTATGCAATTTTTTTGAAGAAATTCATTTAAAGGGTCTTAAGCAAATCAAATTTGTATTCTAAAATCATAAGAATATGTTGTAAGATAACTTGGAAATATCCTTTGAAACTGTCAAGTTGATAAGAAAATCTTGTAAATGCAATAAGAAAGCATACCATCAATATAGGCATCTTTATATACTTCCCAGTGCAATCATGGTTTGTAATAAGCTCCAATTAGGTTGTAGGAGTAGTTTTAATTCTTAAAGATATAGAGATATTAATTTCATCGGAATTGATGGTTACCTAAATATTATTAAATCAAATATATGTTACCAAAATTTAGTGGTACAAATAAGGAATCAACAAATAAGCATCTAAAAGAATTCAACAATTTAATGGATGAATATGAAGTAGATCATTAGGATTAATTATGAGACTATTTTTTCGATCTCTGAAAGGAGATGTAAGAGATTGGTTCTCTGATTTACCAGCTCATTCTTTTTTTTCTTGGAGTGAGTTCAAGGCAGTATTCATAGAGAAATTTGGTGAAAGAATCAATGCTAGTTCCTTGCTAAATAAATTCATGAACATTGAGAAGGAGAAGGATGAGTTGGTTCTAGCATTCAACCTCAGATTTGCTAAAACAATGAGGGATATTCCTAAGCTCTTGAGATTAAGTGATGTTGTATGTTTGGTTGTTTATTTGGGATCTTTTAATAATAATATGAGTTATTTACTAAGAGATAAGGATCCTGAAACTTTACATCAGGCCTATGGTATAGCCATGAATATTGCAAACAACCAAAAATATGGAATGCACAAAGGTCATTTAAATGCAAGTGTTTGTTTCCCTGATACACCATATATTGATGAAACATGTAAATTAGAAGTTAAAAATGAATGTCAAATCATTTGCACCCCTATTGTCTTAGCTTGCACATAATTCCATAATGTTGATGATGTAGAGCCCCAAAAAAGCTATCAAGAAGTTGCATGTATTTGTGATCCTATAATCTCTTTCAAAGCCCTCTCCTACATAAGAAGATATGAAGAAGAATCATCATATAATCATTATGCATGGTTTATGAGTATTCTATCTTCAATTCCCAAATGTCGCAAACCTAAAAAATTAGAGTGCATTAAATTTTTTTATGAATCTTATGAACCAGGTTTGAGTGCTCTGCCACAAGATTTGAAACCTATTCAACTTGACCAAGCGTGTGATTATTTTTCCCTGTTTGAAAAAAATAGAAATGATCACCAGGAAAATATCAAGTTTTCAACTTGTGATATTAATGATTCTATGGCTTCATGTATGTTAGGAAGTGAGATATGAAACAAGGAAGAAGAGAGTAGAGCCAAGATTGAAAAAAATTTCCTCAATGAAGGAAATGAAATAATTGGTTCCAAATATTCTGAAGAATCCATTACCTATGCTCCTATGGAAGACATAAGTGTGAGCATTCAGTCTAAAAATTCAGAACACAGTTGTAGTACAGAAAAACCCTCTTGTTGTAAAAGTGATGATGGTAATAAACATATGTATGCCTCTGATAGTCATTTTTTTTCTCAAAAGGAAGAAATTAATTTTTTTTCTACAAATGGGAGATATGATGATAATGATGGAAACACATGTTTGTTTGAGAAGGAACTGCTTCATTCATGTGAAGAGATTTCAGATTATGAGTTAGAGTTGTTAACTATAAAGGATGTGAATGAAGTTGAAAATGTATTTGTATGTCTTTTCAGTGATTATGATGATGAAGATATGGAATATTTAGATCTTCATGTTAAAGGGGTTGAGGCTTATGTAGTTACAATGAGTTTAATAGAAAACCCATTGTTTGATGAGCATCCATCTACACTAGAAGTGGGAAATGATGATCATTATTGGTGCAGAGATAATCCACTTTTTTGTTGAGAACTTTGATGATGCATCTGATACAAGGTTAGAGTGTGGTCTCGAGCAAACAAAATAGCACATTGATGAGCTCATAGAGAGAATTTCATATCAATGTTTCACATTTGATACATAAATTGCATATAAGGTTGAATATCATGATGTCAACTACTTAGAAAAGTATGAACACTTTCAGTTTCCAATTCAGTAGGAAGGTATTCTGATGTAACATAAAAATGAGATGAATAACAAGGAATGTTATTCTAAGTATGAGCATGTTTAATGTGATAACACAAGTGTGTCATGTGATGATAAATTTTTTCAACTTATACCTAGTTATATAATGCAGAATGATAGGAACCACATTAGCATTGGTATGCTTAGATAATGTGTGAGATGTGCTAATAACAATTATTGTAAACAAGCAACTTTTAAGGGAAACTACATATTTTTTCTTAAAAAGGAAAAATTATACATATTGTAGTGGTATGGAAGAGATATAAGTGGATGGAGGAAAGTTAGTTATTTTAATAGATTTGTCTTTGATAGGAGCAAGAGTTAGCCCTAATTTTAATGGCCTAAGGCCACCAAAAAAATTTGAAGTCTAGTTGAATTGCAGGGTGCATAAAAAATTTTGCACCTCAAGGGAAGGCTTTAGAAAAAATGGAGGTTAGATCTCCTACTTCGAGTTTTCTAGCCCATGTAAAAAACTATATATATCTTTTGGTTGTTTGGTTGTTTTGGTTTTTTTCATCTGACCTTGGTCTGCTTCACTTGTGATTTTGGGATCTCACCATGCCCGCAAGAGGAATGTGTCCCCAACTGGAGCCACTGATGGAACCCATCAAAAAATTCTTGATTCCATTTCAAAAAAAATTTGCATCATTTGGCTTGGATCCCCGTTTTAACTTAGGGTTGTTCCTTATCATTTTTTTAGGGATTTTTGTGTCACTTAAATCCATCACAATTAACCTATGAATTTAGAAAACCCTTAGTCATTATATTTTCACATTGACCTAATGTTCCCGGTATCTAGTCATTTCAATTATAACTTATGCCATCAAGTTCATTGTTTTCACCAGCCCCTGGAGTTTAGGATTGTCAGTCACCTTGATCATTTTTTTTTCGTTATGGTCGGGTTTTATTTTTTGTTTAGTGATTTGAGTCTTAAATCCCCATTTCTAAAGGGTCAAGTTCTCATTGGCCTAGAGGTGGCCCCATTTTGGATTAACTTTTGCAATATGTCTAGAATTAGGTTTTCACGCTAGCCGTCTAATTTTTGAGGATTGATCACCACTATTCCCTACACCCCCGTGCTAATTTACTCCTTATTATTTTATTCTCATAGGCTAGCAGGCTTCTACCATGTATCTGGTACTTTGGTGGGATTGGTATCCTTGGTAAAGATAACTCATGCCATTTGAAGAAGATCAACAACAATTATCAAGTGACATGGCTACATCTTGACTTCTCCTCACACACCCATGTTGGTTCATTTCACATTATTTTAAACACATAGGAAAGAAAGTGATGGCCACATGTCATGTTTGAGGGTGGGAGGGACCAATGTTTCTAAAATACCAATAGACATGTCTTCGACAAAGATCAATGATGGACACCACAACATGTGTCTTCATGGGGACCATTCACCACACACTTGTATGTCTTATGCATTAAGGGAAGATTGTCAGACGAGCTAGTGGGAAAGGTGACATCTATCACTTTTGTGGGATCCATCATGTTTTAAGGAAATAAATATTTTCATAAGGGAGGAAGATCGATAGTTGATGGCAGGTGATGTGGTTCAATCCTCACCAATCCCCACCATCCCATGAGGACTCCACTTGTATCCCATATTTTGCAATGGGCAAGCGGGAAAGTGTCATGTGGACACTCTAAAAGGTATCAATGGACTCTAAAGGAGTTATAATGTTGCTAAATTTTGTTGAGAGGGAACTATGATTAAAATGGTATTATTTTTGTGATTATTCTTTTTAGCACATGATTGAGATTTCAGCCATCAATTTTGATAGTTATTGGAATGTGTTGAAAGGTGAGAATTAAGCAAGGTAGGGTACGAATTGATATTCTAAGATCAAATCAAGATCAATCCATGTTGTTCTACTACGAATAAATACAAGTATATTAATTCCCACGGGTGAGTGGGTAACCATGCCACAACTAGTTTTAAATTTATGCTAAGTATATGGTTGAAATATGTGTACAACACAGATGTATATCTAATTTGAGTTTTTCTAATTAGGAAAAGGAATTAATAGAATATATTTAAGCTTTATCACAACTGGTTACACCATTGATATATGTCTATTGATTCTTGCTTTAAAACATGAATGGTTGAGATTTTAAAAATAAAAGGAGACTATTGTCAACCTGTGCACACAAGCTTTCCTTGAGTACTAATGGTTGGCACGCTTGTATTGATTAATATAATGTAGAGTGATGGTCATATTTTTCATTCAAAATTTGCATTCAGAGGTAGTCAATTGAGTTCTCATCCAAGAAATGAATTGGTGATAATTTTCTAAGTTTTATTCATTCTGGTTCTTGAGAAGATGAGCAAGTCAGGCAAGCTAGGTAAGCTAGTGTGGAGGTCCAAAACATTGAGTTTGTTGGAGTTTGAGGAAAATGCTCCCAAGGAATAAATTTAGGGAAAGGGATCTCCCGAAGAACCAAAGGGTAGAAGGGCATGTAGGAAATTCATGAAATATGGTGAAAGGAGCAATTATCATTTGAGAAGCTAGATCATTTTAGAAGAATTGGTCAAATTTAGAGGGAAGCAGTTTGTTGAATATGAAAAGAAGGAAAAGAAGAAATGAAAATATTGTAAGGCTTATCTAGGGAAAAATAATTCTCTTCTTGAGGTTTTTGATAGCCTGTCAAGTAGTGGAGGTGATATTGATCTCGAGGGTAATTATTATCCCCTCTCCTTGGTACCTTCTTAAGACTTTGACGAGGAAATGGTGATGGTTCATCCAGTTCCACCATGAACAAGATGTGGATGAGTATCCTATAAGGCTGATGACTCAGAGTGATGACCTTTCCCAATTTTTGTTTTTGATGATAACATTTCCACCTTGTCAAGATTATCCTATTTAGCATTCATGTGATTTTTTGTTTCTAGTACTGATGTGGAAATTTTTCAAGCTAGTATGTTGGAGAAGTTCCAAACTTCCTAACTGTGGTGGCATGTATTATTTTTCTAGGTGGTATACAAGTTTTTGCTTAGACTGTGAGTGGAGAATCTTCTTTGGTGAACAAAGATGAGGATTCAATGTTGTTGCAACAAACTTTTCCTTTCGGGGAGCTGGCATGTCTTCATTCAAGGAATGTGGAGTTTGGTCTTTTACTCTTCCATTTTCCTCAATGATTACATGTAACTAACTAAGGATCATCTCAAATTCTAGTGCAAATGATCTCCAAATGAGATGAAATGTAAGTGTAATTGGGTCTAATTCTTGTTCCTCCATTATTCTATAAAACGAATTTTAAGGCTCATTACATTGGTTGGATTTTTAGGTCTAAACAAGGTCTAGGTGAAAAGTTAAGTTCAAAAAAGGAATTTTGTAAAAGAGTATGGATGAATAGAATAGTAGATTGTCTTGGGTGTAAGTCTTGTATGTAATAGTCATAAATTGGTTTTATAGAGGCTACAAATATCAAAACAAATCTTAGTTTGGGAACATATACTCTCCTATGTATATTTCTTACAAGTTATAATGACAATATTAATGGTATTCTCATTTGTCTTTAGTTATTCTGTTGTATGTATGATTTTGTTTTAGCTGTAACTCAAAGACTTAAATAAATGCTTGAAGAGGATTATAGATTTGTAGGGAATTACATAGGATTTGATAAGAAGTTATTGTTTAAGGAATTATGATTTTTCATATTGAAAAGTATTATGAGAATAGTCCATCAATTCCAAAATTAAGTGGATTATATACTACTGGTTCTTACATATTTGACTCTATTGTCCCAATTGATGAAGCACTGATCTATTTGTTAAGATAACCTTCTATAAAATGACCTTCTAGCATTTTTGATCATAGATTTTAAAATTAGAACAACATTCAATTAACAATATTTTTAATTATGATGTATGGGTTTGAATCACCCCTATCTCCTAGAAAATAGGTAATCATCTGCTTAAAGGTCTACCAAACCTTTAGTGAATTGCATTATTTTCAATGTGTAGGAGTATATCTGTGTATAATTGTGTTATCAACGTGATATATCTAATTTGAACACAATAGGGAATACCCTCCTAGCTCTCACAAAGCTTTACAAGTAGGAGTACATATCTCAAAATCCTTTACTTGTTGTGTTGGCCTATAACCTTGAATTTTATTAACCATAAGGGTTGGCTACCCTTTAGAGAAATTTATGGTTCTACTGGAAAAATAACCAATATCAAGCATCATGCCAAAGTCATCATGCATCCTGTTTATTTTTGAATTAACATTAGTGATGTAGGTTCTTGTGATTCAAGCAAGCATTCAATTCAATATCTATAGTATATAAACAAGAGTGTATATCTACATTCATTCTAGCCATTACTAACAAGATTGTAGACTTTATTCCAAGGGTTTGGTGAGTTGCAACATAGCTTATTTGTTCATTCATCATTCCTTCATTCTACTTCGCTTCATTTCAAGGTTTGATTACAAAAATGAGGTTTTACCAAGGCAAACCCCTATCCACTAACAAAACAAAAAATTTCACACTCTTTGATGTGTGCTTGCAAATCTAGGTGGTATAGGTTGAAGATCCATTGAAGATCAAGATTGGAGAAAGTTGTTAAAGTTGTCAAGTTTTCAAAGTTTTCATCTACATTGCAAGACCACGAAAAGTCACCTATAGGTTGCAATTCATTGTTTTAGATTTAGAGATTTGACAAGAGAGAAGCTAGAGAAAATCACTAAAGGACATCAGAGTTTTAGATTAGTCTTAATATGAGGAATAAATTTCCACTTGTGGTATATGAATCCTAGTATATAATATTTTAGGCATTTTATGTAGATCCTGGTTCAACAATTCTAGATTTTGGTTTTAGCTTGAAACCCTAAATTGGGAGTAAATCACCTCTACTAGCGTATGAGTCCCAATGTGCATCAACAATTTGATTTTTAGGATTTTAGATCTTGTTTCAAGTCTCTTCATTTTTTCAGGTGCACCTTTGTTTATCTGTAGTTTGTTATTCTGATTTGAGTTCATTTTCTAGGTCATATCATTAGGTTTTGCATGTCATTTACATTCCTTATCTTTCCAAGAACTTCCTTGGTGGTGAACCCCTTTATTCTCTTTAATCATACCCTAGGAAACCTTATTGCATATCTCTTTCCCTTATTCCATCTCTAGATTGAGATCTTTAAGGTTTCCTTGAATGAAATTTGAAGGAAATATGTGGAAAGGTCCAAAAACCCTACACTTGTGTTCCATCTCCTAAAAGGTGGAGCACCCTATTTCCTAATATTTCAATTAGCTTGCATTTTTTAGCTGATTTACTATTTTTAGTTTTTCTCCCAAAAGTGTTGTTTAAGTTGATACCTCGCCATCCTCAAGCATAAGGAAATTAGTAGATTCCCTCATTGAGTTGACTCACCTAAGGGTCGTAAGTCAATTATTTTTGTTGATCTCATTTCCTAATGAAAATAGGAATATAGGTCCATCATAGCCCCATTCCATACTTGACCACACCTATTTTTCTATGTTTCAGGTGGTGTACAAGTGTTTAACGTTATGAGGAATAAATCATAAATTCATTCCTTAGAGAGCATTATAAATAACACCACCACAAAGGGTGGATGACAAAAAATGGATTAGTATACATAAGAGGATAGTAATCAATGTATAGATTGGTCACACCATATGATTATCATACCTAATACCACCACTAAAAGAGGAAATTCCATGCAATGAATGATCATACACTAGTAGCTATCAAGCGAAATACCACCACTAAAAGGACATTAATATATATTTAGAAAGCCATTATTTAGGGGATATATTGTATGATATTACAACTAAAGAAAATACAATGCCACACTTTAGAGGGTGTCATGCATAATATCACCACTAAAGGGGAATCACATAATGATGTAAGGGCACACCTTAGGGAATATCATGCATAACATAACCACTAAAGCGACATCACATGTAGATTCAAGGCCAAACATTAGGGAATATCATGGATAATATAACCACTAAAGAGGTATTATGATTTATATTTTTTAATTTTTCTCTAATAGATGGAGGAATATGTGCCCCCTTAAAAATTTTGTGTACTTGCTAAGCTAATATTTTTAGGAGAAGATGATGGAAGAGAGGATTATTTAGAAAGAATAAACATCTCATCAGATTATTTATCCTTACCACTCAAGTGTAAGGACAATGATAACCATATATGTATGCTATTGTGTTGCTTTACCCCTATGCATGGAAATGGGTGTCATTTGATACTAAAAATACCACATAGCATGGAGCAACACCATAGTGGCTAATTTATTATTTTGTATGGATCCACATCAATATCTTATAATTGAATTAGCAGATGTATTTTTCTTTAGAGCACAATATTCATCAGTAGAATGACTAAATTTTCTATGGTACACACAAAAAGAAAAAAAATTACTTGTTTTCATAACACTTAATCTTTTACAAAGAGGTGGTAATGTAGTCAAATCCCATTACAAAAGTGTGTATAATGTATGTTCTATTTTAGACAAAGGATTTGGAGGAAGAAGGATGCCATATCTAATAGCAAGTCATGAGTTCGTGGTGGAGTTGAAGCTGGAGTAAATATCTTGTGTAAAGGTCGAGTACCTTGACAACCAATCCTTGTTGTAGAGTCTTGCAACATTTTTCTAATAGAGTGTGTATTTTATGCAGAGTCCTTGTATCACAACCTTGTTTAACAAGAATCTTAAATCCATGGCCATAAATGGTGAGTAGGAAAGATTAGAGGATGATATAAGAGTTCATCATGCATGGGTGTTACAGTTTCAAGGATAATGTTGGCTTTAAAGGTAGGTAAAATATTATTTAAGGAGCTATCAAATATCTCCTCATCATGCACCTTGATATCCTCATGACAAGGACATGCATTTAGAGAAAGGGATACATGAGTGTGATTGCTTGATGGAGAAGCATTACCAAAGAAATAATATGAAACATCAACCAAGGATTTTAATGATGTATCAATTTTCTAAAGCACTAAAATATTATGAAACAAATATATGCACTAATATAGTGATTGTTATAGAATAGTGAAAGAAAAAAATTGGGAACAAATTTTGACAAAGAACTTAAAGAGATCACTATAACAAATATCTAACCAAAAATAACCATGAAAGGGGTGTTAGGCGCCCTCAAACCTGGTGCATTATATTTCAAAGCCTTATAAATATAAAAATAAACTTTAGCGTCTAAGGATCCTAATATGTAAATGTCCAGGTGTAGTAATAGGCATATTTCCATAAATGCATGGAATTTCAATTTATCTATTTGTAGAATAGAAGTATGCATGCAATTCTAGATTTTTCAAATAATGCAAAGTATTCCAAATGTAATTTTCATATTGTAAAATGTGGTAATCAACTGATCCTAGTTTGATAAATCTATAATTTTGGAGCTTTCCTCCTTTACTTTTTCTCAAATTCAAAATATCTCTAGGTTGAAGACTACTAATAATGTGATTAGGATTGGTCAGTGGACTCCTCTCACTCTTGATTTTCTTTAAATTCAATATTGATGAATTCTTAAGCGGTAACTTAGGTGCTACATGGGTTGATGGAATTATTTATTATTGTAGTATTTTGGCCCAATTATTCTTCTCTATAGCTATAGGATTGTCTAATAATAAGAAAATGGATGCCAATGCTATTCTTGTGGTATTTATAAAATCTTGCAAGTTAGGGTGCAAGAAAGTTATTTGTAAAATGGATTCAATGATCTTTGTTTCTCTTTTGAATAAATGGAAGTCTAATGATTCTTCATGGAAGTTAGCTTCTCTAATTAAGTATATTTTTTGTCTCACTCCATGTTTTGATTCTATTACTTTTATCTATATTCTAGATGAAAGGAATATGGTGGCTGATTGTTTGGCCACATAGGCTTCTAATAATGACCATAACTAAAATGTCATTGATTGGGAGCCTTTTCCTTTGGATAAATCCAAGAAACTTAGTAGCTAATTCATAATGATCAAACTTAGTTTCATTTTACTGAACCTAGTAGGAAGTGTGAGTTGTGTTTGATCCATGTATTTTTTATTTTTATTTTTTCAGATTGATGATATTTTGAAAAATTGTCTCGAATTTTCTTACAACTTTATTTATAACTATGACTAAGTGATATCTCTACATTACAATAGTATAAATTCTATTTCATTGTAATTATTTTCATCTAAAAAAAATTGTATTTCAAATTTAAACATAAAATATTTTGGAGTTAAATCTTCTACATAATTTGCTTCTATTTTCCTGCAAAATCTCAAAATAATGTTCTATTTTATATTTGTTTGTTTCTATGCTTCTCTCTCTATGATTCGAGGGACGGCATTGGCAAATGCTTTTATTCAGATTTCCACTGCCTACCCTCATCTTCATATTTAGTTTTAAGAAACATGTTTATAAAAAAATGCGTGAAAGCAAATGAACGGCCGAGCGAATAGAAAAACTAAAAATAGGAAAACACTCTATGCTTCGAAACGGTCGGGCAACATACTTGTTAATAAAATATTAATAAATGAATGGAAAAAAGAAGAAGTTAAAAGACAAAATGCCACATGAACTCCACATGCTTAGCTTTAATAACTCTTGTCTCAGTCAAATGACCGACTCATCTTTTAATTTTAGATTTCTTAAAAATAAAAGCATTCATTGGAAAGGTATGGGGGTAAAGTGAAAAGCAAAGCTATTACACGTGAAGCACTAACTGCAGAAAAACAAATAATAGTGCTGCCGATATTGCTCGTTACATACCTCCATTGTTCACTTTATTATGACTGCCTGCTGCAATAAACAACAATAGGATTTCCTAAAGCGCATCAGCCGAAGTTGTATCCAGTTCTTCAAAAACATTTTCAACACGTTGTATGAACCTTAATCGAACAGATTATTATCTTCCTCCAGAAATTTCGAAAATCTCTGAAAAGTAGTATAGATATCCTCCTCCGGCAGCGTTTGCATCATTGATCGATAGTTGGTATCCACAGACGGCTTTAGAAGAGGAGGGGGATGGGAAGATGTAAAAGTGGGAAGAATAAGTGAAGATTGCCAAGGGCTGCTTTTACCAGTCCCTTGTTTAACAGTAAGTCGTTTGGCTACAGGCTTAATGGGCACAGGCTTTTCCATTGCCTTCTCATTATTTCCTTCCCTCTTTTCTGCTATCTTAGGATTTGGCATTCCAGTTAGTAGTTGTACGACATTGCTGAATGTGGATGGATCTTCAACTACAACCACTGCAGAAGATGATGATGACCGTCTCCTCTTCATATTTCAACTACCACCAGAATCCCCACGCTTGCCCTTCTCTTTCTGATGATACGAAATTCCAGTGTTTTTTTTGGTGTTTATGGTAATGGTATCTTCATTTGATGTTTCTCCGTCTAGGATTCTTCAAAGCTGGAAACACGACAAAAGCTACCTACGAAGATTCTTTCTTTTCACATACAGATTATTGGGTTTGATGACCGTTCTGTCGTATTGCCGACATGAAGTAGACAAACAATTTCCCTGACAAAATAGCAGAAGAGGGCCTTATCTTCCCTTAATAATTTTCTCATTTAAACAGCTTTGATTGGAATATGTATTCCGTACAGGGAATCCACATATTATTTAACGGTTACGTCTACAGTTTGTTAGCACTTCACCGCCTCCGGCTGCTGCGCCATTATATTAAAAAGTGGTCCCACAGGCCTAAAATTTCACTGTTGTAAAATTTTCAAATAGAAGTTTTAGTTTTTAGTGTATTTTTTTTTTTTTTAACTATTCTAAACATTTCTAAGAAAATGCGCTGCTTGGGAAGATGCATGGTATAATAGCCAAAGAAGAGGAATTTTGGAGACAGATATCTAGGGCTTGTGGCTGTCAGCTGGAGATAAAAATACCAGATATTTTCACATGTCAGCGCTGAAACATAAGGCCGCTAATAGGATTACTCACATTGAGTACAATGAAAGCCATTTTGAGAAGGATGATGACATACGAGGACAAGCTGTCCTTTTCTTCAGTAATCTTCTTTTGGGGAGTGATGGAGTAAATCATGCAATGCAAGATTATCTTTCAAAGGCCATCCCTAAACTTGTTAAGGATGTAGATAATAAGATGCTAACTGCTATTCCATCTAGGGAAGAAATTAAGAGAGTCATCTTGTCTTTTGAAGGCAACAAGGATCTAGGACCTGATGGGTTTCCTATGTTCTTCTTTCAGTGATTCTAAGAGATTGTTGAAGAGGATGTGGTGAATGTTGTTAAAGAGTTTTTTGGGTCAAGGAGTCTCCTAAAGGAACTAAATGCTACTTTCCTGGTCCTCATCCCTAAACGTCCTTGAGTTGCGGATTTTGAAGCTTTCAGGCCTATAAGCCTTTGCAATTTTTTCTATAAAATTATCTCTAAGGTTCTGACTTCAAGGCTTTTGACTATTCTACCTTCCCCGATATCTCCTCAGCAGAATGGCTTTGCTCCTGGAAGGCAAATACTTGACTCAATTATTACAGTCCCTGAAAATGTTCATTCACTCATAGAATCTAAGACCGAAGGTTTTCTTCTTAAATTGGACATTTTGAAAGCCTATGAATGTGTTGACTGGGACTTCTTGCTCAAAATTATGAGGGCATTTGACTTTAGCAACAGAGTCCTTCAGATGGTTGGTCAACTTATCTCTACTACTTCCATTTCTATTATGGTGAATGGGTCCCCTTCACATTTTTTAAAGAATTCTAGAGGTTTAAGGTAGGGAGATCCCATTTCCCCTATTTTATTTACTATTATGGCAGAGTGCCTTGGGAGGAACTTGAAAAGAATGGTTGATCAGGGATCCTTAGTAGGATTGAGGCCTTCTTCTAGTAATTTGGTCTATTCCCACCAACAGTTTTTGGATGATACCATTTTGATGGGGAAATCTATAGTGGTTGAAGCTAGGAATCTTAAAAAAGTCCCTAATGATTATGAGAGGGCATTTGGTCAGATGGTTAATAGACATAAAATCTCTTTATTCTTCTTCAACACTTTGGAGCCAAGAAAGAATAAGATTGGTAGAATTCTTGGATGTAGAGTGGAATCTTTACCATCAATTTATCTTGACCTGCCCTTGGGCCTTAAGCCTCCAGAGTTCTTTTGGAACTCTTTGGTTGATAGGTTCAGTAAAAAGTTTGTTGGATGGAAAGGAGCTCTTCTCAGCCAAGCTCGAAAAATCCAGCTACTCGAAGCTACTCTTCAGAACCTTCCAATCTATGCCTTAAGTATTTTTAAAATCCCCTCCAAGTATGTGGATGCTATTGAAAAAACTCAAAAACGCTTTCTATGGTCGGGTGTTGAAGAAAGAAAAAGAATGCCTCTTATTGGTTGGGATTCTGTTTGTAGACCTATAAATTTGGGAGGTTTGGGTCTTAGAAAGATTAGAATGAGGAACATGGCTCTCCTTTCAAATAAAATCTATGGAATAGTATTTTAAGAGCAAATATATGGCAAATATTGGGTCTCTCAAGACTTTTCTCAACTCTCCAAATTTGCCTCATGGGTCGGCTATCTGGAATGATATGATTAGAGGGAGAGACATTATTGACTTGGGAGTCGGTTGGAGCATAAGAAATCTGAATCAAGCAAGGTTTTGGGAAGATAGATGGTTAATGAAGGAGCCTTTAAATTTATATGAAAGCTTCAATAGATGGGTTGATACCTACAAGGCAATTTATGGGACTCATGTCAAGGACTACTGGAGTAGTGGGGGATGGGTGAATTTGTGTCAGATCAGTTTGGACTTGGTGCCAATTCAATCCTCTCTTATGGCAGTTAGGATGGGGTCGAGTCAGCAGGATGATCTTTTAGTTTGGATAGCTAACCCTTCAAGCAACTACTCGATCTCTTTGGTTGTCTCTTTTATGTCCCTTTTGCCTGCCCCCTCCCTTCTGGGCTAAAGCTTGGATTAAACACATGATTCCTAAGGTCAACATATTCTTTTGAATTCTTCTCTAGAATAAAGTGCTCACGGTGGATAATCTCTGCAAGCGTGGAATCCAAATCTCGAATCATTGTTACTTGTGTAACAAAGAAGCTAAAACTGCTAACCATTTGGTCTTGCACTATTCGTATGTGACTTCTATTTGGGGAAAATTTCTCTCTCTGGAATATCTCATGGGTGATTCCTTCCTCTATTGAAGACCTTTTTATTCAGTGGAATGCTCCCTCCTTGAATCCTACTATCCGCATATTATGGTCTTTTACTTTCCCTTATATAGCTGGGGGTGTGTGGAAGGAGCGAAATAATAGAATCTTTAGGGATAAGGAAGCTCTGGAGAATATTGTGTATGAGAAAAATTATACGTTAATGGTGGAAAATATCATTAATATCACTTTTCGTGAGAATAAGAAGGAGGTTGTGGTTTGTTTTAACTATGACCTCAAGATGGGAAAAAAATGGAATATCAAGAGTGATGTTTGTAAGGCTTCAAGACTAGCTAAAAAGAACTATGAAGGTATTAGTTGGAGTCACCCTCCCAGGGACTGGATAAAAGCTCACTTTGATGGGGTGGCCAAGGGAAATCTAAAGTTGGCAGGGAGTGGGGGAGTGATAAGAGATTATAATGGAAAGTTTGTTGTGATGGTGGCTATCTCCATGGGAACATAGTCTAATCACTTAGCTGAAGCCATTGGAGCTTTCTAGGTAATTGACCTTGCTAATAGAATGAAATTTAAAATTATATCGATTGAGGGTGACTCTAAAAAAATTATAGAGTGTCTCCTAGGCAAGTCCCCCCTCATCAATTATTAAACGTTGGATAGAAGAAGCTATATCTTTATTATCCAAATTTGATAAGGTTAGAATATCCCACGTCTTTAGGGAAGAAAACAATGTGGCTGACTATTTTGCTAATGACAAAGTCAAAAAAAACGGGCAACAAACGTGGCTAAATCTTAATGATATAGGAGCTGATGTCAGAGCCTTAATAGATTATGATATCACTCATGGTAAAGCTATCAGATTTAATGATGATTAAGGAGAGTAATGCCAGGTACTGTGACATCATTTGATATGATGGTGGTGCCATTATAGTCTCTATAGGTTGTAAGAACTAGCACGTTTCGTGGGTGCTTTGGTTGTGCTACTAGCTCTTTGTTCTGTTCATTTTCCCTACGAGCAAAATAAGCAAGGATAACACTACAATGGGGGGAAGCAGAAAGAGGGTGGAGCCGACTAGCTGTGAGAAGCACAAGAAAAATTCAAAGGTTTGGAAGCAAATTAAGCAAGGTGGGATGCAACCTTTATTTAAAAAACTCCATGGTCCTAACCCAAAAGTTACAAAGTATTTTTCTAAACATTGGAAGAAAGGTGAAATTATTCTCTCAGGGAGAAAGGTTAAGGTGGATGAGAACCTCATTGGGGAAATCACTGGTCTCTCAACTGAGGGGGTCAAGTTCTTTCATGATAGGAAGTTTTTGGATGAGGTTGTTATCAGTTTTCCCAAAACTGGTGAGGAAAGGAAGGAGTTGGTTAAATTTTCTAATAGTTATTTTGATGTTGGGATGATCAAGAAGATTTGGAGGGAGGTGCTCAGAATCCTTATGGAGTACATTACGTTGGATGACAAATTTACCAGAGTCTATGGTCACCTTTTGGCCCTCCTCAATCATTTTCGACATAAGGTAAGGGTTTCCTTTCCTCACTACTTGTTCTGCTCCTTAAATAATAGTATTGAGGAACATAGAAAAATTCCTAGGAATAATCTAGTTCTACATACTGGCCTTATTCAACTTATTCATGAGCATTATAAAAACATGTCAGCCCTATCAAATCCCTTATTGGCCTCCACGTCAGAAGGGTATGATACTAATATTAGCACGTCTGAGGACAAACATGATTCAAACACTGAACGGGGAGAGGAGGACTCTCCCTTCCCCAAAAAGAAAAAGAAGAAAACCCTTCTGAGAAAACCCTTGAAGAAAAAAAATTGCTTTGCGAAAACCCCCATTAGCACTTCTCAGGAGGCAAAAATTAAGAAGAAGGACCCCCGGCAAAAAAAAGGGCTTCATATTTTGAGGACTCTCTAGAGGACAATTTTGTTGCCTCTAAAGCCACTGAGGATTCTTATACCTCTTACCTTGCAATGGACATAGAGAAGAGACACAAATTCCCTAGAAATCTCAATCCTGATGATCACTACTTCGAGGCAGACTGGGAATTTTTTGATAATATTTTGGCAATTGTGAGAAATTGGGCTATTTAATACTTGAGGATCACTAGGTGGGTTTTTCTTGAGATTAAAGACCTCAGCTTAAAAAACAGGGTCGTTACTAGCAAGCTGGATCAAATGGAAGCAAAAGGGCTTTCCCAAAATACATTTCAGGCTTTGTGGACTGTGGAAGAGAAAAGGGTGATGGCTGAGTGCATTCAAAGAACTGTTGAGCGCATGGACAAGATGAAGAAGGAAAATGAGAATAAGGTTAAGCATTTGGAAGGGGAAATTGGAAAAATCAGGGAAACTATGAAAACCATCATGGAGCATAACCACAGAGTTGTTAAACAAAATGCTACTATTTTGAGCACTATGGTGGAGAAACTAGAAAATACCCATAAGGGGTCATTGGTTGTGGACCTGGAAGCGGATAAGGATAAAAGTAAGAAAGAGGATTTTGGCCCATCGAAGAGGACTAGAGCGAATGTGAAGAGAAATGTGGATTCTTCTCCTTAGGAGATCCAGGAGCTGAAAAAGGTGACATAGGAGATGTGCAACCTCGAAGCTGAGGTTGTTGAGACTTTAAAGTCTTTAGGTTAGCTTTGGTTGTGCTTGGTGCTAGCTTCATGCTAGCTTTTTGCTAGTTCTCTGTCTGTGGTTGCTGTCCTTTCTCATTTTTTCTGTTTAGCAAGCTTCCTTTTTTTGAGTTCCTTTATGGCATATTTCTCTCTAGTTTGTAAAATTTGTGGTTTCGTGTCCCTATAAAACCCATTTTTTCCTCTATAAAAACATTTCTAAGCTGTCATTTTAGGTTAATTTATTAACCACTTACTAATATACAATTTAATAAAAATAAATGTTTTCGTAGCCTTCCAATAGTTTGAAGTATGGGAAGGTGTTCTTATCGAAGGATAAACAAATAGGTCAATGCTCTAGTCTTAGTTTTATTAGAACTTCAAATTTAAATATGAGTTCATATTATAATCAAGAAGTAGGTGTCAAGTTAAGATATTATCAAACTCTTGTATATTATTTGACGAATTAAACTAATAATTATAATGATTGATGTTCCACAAATTAGAATCTCTTAAGAAAGAAGAAATACTGAGATTATCACTAGAATCTTATATTTATTCAAAATTTATTCTTAAAATACAAGAAAATTGATCCCAACAATTCTATTTTCATGACAACATTGATGACTATAAAAATTAATAAGGAGAAATTTTCATCGAATCTAACAAATAAATTAAATAGCCATCCAAGAATAAAAAGAGAAGGTATATGAGATGGAGAGTGTAAGAGGATTCTAGATAGAATTGAAAACTTGAGATAAACTATTGGCTTCCTTTATTGAAACACCCTATTTCACAATAGGTCTTGAGAAAGATTGCACATTATATGTGCTCATGGATTTACTTTCTTGTAACAAAATAATCTTTGGATTATATTTTCCAAAAAATATTCGAAGATAAAGATTTTGGAATGGGGAGTTTAACCCCCTTATATCCTAGGAGAGAACGTTCAATGATCAACATTAAATTTTGTGGTGCCCAACAAGATGACCTTTATTGAGATTCAGTGAAAACTAGAACCTTTTTCACTATTTCATTTTGTAGAATCAAATACCAAGTGGGTTTCCTTGCCTTTATTTGTCTAAAATCTCCCCTCATCTTCCCTATTTTTCTTAAGAGGCCAATTTTCCCATATTATCCTAATCAAGAGTACAATTTGTTGAACAGTCTGGATAACTGAGAGGGGGGTGAATAAGTTATCCTAACAATCTTAAATCAATTAGATAATAATTAAAACAGATATGGACATGAACACACATAACAACACCATGCACAATGAACACCAAAATTTATGTGGAAACCCAAGATAGTAAAAACCATGAAGAATGTTAATTCTCAATTATAAAACACTGATTGAGGTGACAATGGTTAAGGTGATTTTTACAAAGTCTCACTGCCAAAATGCTCATTGCAGGTAAGGCTCATTGCTAGTGGGCTCACTGTAAAAGATACAAAAACTAGCTTTTGTAGCAAAGAGATGGCTTACTGTTAGAGTATACGTTACAAAACTAAACTACTATAATTGCTTCTGCATATGCATGAATACAGTTCTTGTTGAAGCACAATATATGTCTACAACAGATCTAGTCAAGAATCTTCTGCCTACCTTCCTTGCACAACCTCTGCACTACTCATTACTCCTGATACTTTCCTTCCACTTCCTTCTCTGTTTCTTGTCACTTAATCCTTCACACATTTTTTTTGTTTGCACACACCACACTTCTTTTTTAGAACCAAAGAGATATTCAATATATATATGTACCCGTAGAACAAAATAAGTCGGCCTAGCAAAAAAATGTCGACTTGAAGAACAACCTTGAAATATTCAATAAGGCTTGGCATGGTAGCACCAAACCCAAAGGATAGGTCACACATAAAGATATCCTTACCACATTACCATAAGACCCATAAATAGGTCATACATAAGATAAGCATAATTATTAAAAGATAGAAAACTTTGAATTACATGAGATAAATTCTAGAGTCAATGGGAATGCCACAACCAAGACCAAATCTTGATCTCCATCAATTTCAGTACCAACTAGAGGAATGCAATTAAACATACCAAAACTTGTAACATGCTATATGAATATCTAGATAGCAAGGATACCCTGAATAAGCTTTGAGCACAACAACCAACACCAAAATATTAGTCTTCATTATTCTGAATTATTTGACTTTCACAGATGTCCCAAAAAGGAGTACTGCAATATCTAGATAAAGTATAACATCCATGCTACACAACATCATAAGATAGATCATTTATGTATATCATCCGGAGCACAACCTTCTGGATCTTAGGTTTTGACATAAATGATAGCAATGCCAAATATTCTCAACAACTTCTCAATAATCTTCCCCTTTGGCATTGATGGCAAAACATCAAAAACTCAAAAACATAAAAATTGCAAACAAAAGACTCCAAGCTCTCCCCATTTGTCAAGCAATTCAATTCCTCTTTTTTTTTTCTCTTCATTTTCTCCCCCTTTTTTCCATCAAAGGCAAAGGTCAAAATAAGAACATTTAGGAAATCAAGTAAAAATAACACTTTTCACAGGAAAAAGTGTTTTGTACCTTTCTCTCATAGTTGGAAGAATCCTCTTCCAAGATTGCACAATAGAAACCATTCTGGCACACATACTGTCCAGTATAGCCAACATCTCAAATGATAATGACTAGTCTAAAGACAGGCATTGAATTTCACAATCCTCTACTTCAAAAAGCATCCCAAAGAGATGCTCCAACTGGACCTCAATAATTTCTTTGACCAACCAAATTTTTTTAACCAAATCTTCCCTATGTCTCTAACTAGACAATACTCAGCTTGCAACTCACCAACTCTTATTCTTTTTTTTCCATCTTTATCTTTGAAAAATTTAAAATACTTCCTAATATCATTCAATTTAGATTCAATAGCTTCAATTATGCTTCTAAAGTTGTCAACAACAACAGGCCATTAGAGACAGTACCTATAGATCTCAAATATCTCCTTAATGCATTCTCTTGTCACATGAATGTGTTTAGATAACTTTTTTTTGGCCTTGAAAAACCTTCTTTCAATCATAGTTTGGATCTTATTTCCTTCAAATCCTTCATGAAATAACCTTTCTTCAACAACTTCTACAAGATCATCTGGTAACAAGTCAAAAACAACAAAAATAGTAGTACCCTTTTTTAGCAGATAATCAACTAAGGAATCTTCAATTCTAGGCCTACTGACTGGAGAGCATGCATACCATATTTCCCAAATATTTTTCATATCACCCTCATCCAACACCAAACTAATTTCATCTAGATTGAAAGAATCAGATCCAGGTAGAGACTCTTCTTTCTTCTCCTTCTCTTCTGAGATAGTGATGACATCATTTGTATTAATTTTCCTCCTTTTAGATTTCAGATGGGAACCACCAATGACAACCTCTAACTCCCTCTTACCAGAGGAGGAACCCTCCTCAAACTAACTGATAGGCATAGCACTAGACACTATCACACCGGAGCAGAAATCTAACTACAAGGATGAGAAATAAACTTTGCATGCATTTTCTTTATCTTTCATAAATTCAAAATATCTGTAAACTTATTTTTCGATAGGGATGCCAAAATTTCACTTAATATTCTCTTCTGATGGTAACAAATTTAGAAAGTACAATAATAAACACATGAGTAGAGACCCAAACCAAAAGGGATAACTCTAAACCAAACACATTTTGACATTCTCAAGTAGGTTTTCCATTATTAGACTACACAAGTCAAACTATTTATTTTCCTTCACCATCTTATGTGCAAGATACACAACAATAGCCGATGTAGATCGTTCATGATTTTAGAAATAGATTTTGTAAGTGATACCATAAGCAACATACCTCACTGCAAGATTGACAATGGTATTTATCGGTAAAGCTCAAGGTCTTTGTCGATACTAGTAAATTCCTCCACTTCTTTGTATTTCATTGTTTACTTCCCAGGGAGGTCACTGACACTACACAATTCAGTAATAGCTTCAATGGCTTCCTTAGTGATCAGATAGGGTTTTTCCAAAATCATGATTTCATCCCTGAATCAACTCAATAGGAACAAGATAGAATATTTGTCGACAATCCAGGGGAATTCTCCCCATAAATCCATACCTAGGGCACTTATATTTTGCAATTCATTAGGCTTCAACCCTAGTTCCATTTCCTTCATCTTTGATGGTAAAATTCGTCCAACTTTTCTCCCTTCAGCCTCTGTAGAATACTACCACTAGATTCACTATTAACCAACATAAATTTCTTTGTCACACTTAGCTTCTTCAATCCTTTTATCACTCAGTGAAACTTATTTCTGTTCTTTGCAAACTGTGAGAAATGATTTGAAACTCCACCTTTTATCCTTAATTTCTTATGATGATTTTTCCACAAAAAACTTACATCGATGATGCCATCAATTGTATTTCACTTTTCAATTAGCTAGATTAAGCTTCATCATACATCACCGACTAGATCAAACTTAGTCATGCCGAAAACACATCAGTAAATTACTTTAGAGATGGGGAACCAATAGGATATGTATTGCAAATCTCCCCCTAAGCCAAGGTAGTTGGCTCAAATTTTGGAAGAGCTTGTACTAAGATCCGGTACCATAGAAGAGCTCCTCACACTCATTTCTAGTTTCTTCCAAACTATGATGGTCTTCTTCTTAGATTCATCTGATTCTATAGCCTTTTTTATTTTAGAAATTTTTGGAGCAACATATCTACATGTGATAGAATAATGTCTAGATTGACTACACTTGTAACATCTTTGTCCTAACTTAACTGAATGAACCCTAGATCTGCACTGATTAGCCTTTTGTCCATAATCATGGCATAAATTGCAATTACCATGAAATAGATTATTCATTCCATTCCTTCTAGCCAGATTAGATAATTGACTTCTACAATGTCATGCTTTATGACCAAACTTGCGATAGTTAAAGAATTCAGTACTTAGTTCCTTCCTGCTTCTACAATCTACAACCTTATGTCCAATTTTTTTTCATAGAAAACAATGACCATTAAATAATAAGTACCTTTGAGCATTTGGTTTCTTGACTAGAGGTCTTTTTGTAGGTGTTCTAGAGTTCCAAACCTTGCTTGTGACAATAGATCTCACTTCATCTTCAACTACTTTTTTTGTACCCTTAGTATTCTGATTTGATATTTCACCTAGGAAGCCAAGTCCTTCCTTATCCTTGTGACATTTCTGTATGGACAAGAGTTGATCCAGAATTATGCTACTTCCATATACTCTTGCTTCTGATTTTAGCCATCTTAACTCTTGATCTAACTTCTCATTTTCTTCTAATTTTTGTTTGATGGTATCCTTGAGAATTTCTTCAGTCTTCTTCCATTCTTCGATTTTCTATTTGATGGTATCTTTTATATTTTATTTAGGCATATTTCATTCATACAATCATAGCTTTAGATTCACAACACTTTCATTTGAATCCTTTAATTCCTCACCGAACTCTATGTGTATTGGTTTGGAATTTTTTTAATTTGATCCCTTAGTTTTGAGATACAAGCATTTGGCTCCCTGATGTTTTCTTTTAATTCTTCATTTTCATATTTAATTCTTTCCATATCATCTAACATTGTCCTCACTTCATCTGAAGAGTTGGAAAAGTCACGACAGGGCTCGTTGTTTGTTGACTTGGAAGAGGACAAGGATAAAAGAAAGAACAACGACCAAGGTATATCAGAAAGGACCCATGCCAACCTCAAGAGGAAAGTTCCTCCTACTACCCAGATGGTTCAGATTTTAAAGAGGGGGCTTCAGGATATCAATGATTTGGAAGTTGAGACTGTGAAAATATTAAAGGCCCAAATTTAGTTGTTGCTGGTGTTTTTTCTGGTTTTTTGGTTTTGTGGCCTTCGCTGGCCTTTTTGGTGGTTTTGGCTTTGTCTTGTTTTTGTTCTTATAGCCTTTCTACTTATGGTGTCTTTGATGATCTTATATTTTGTTTGTAAACTTTGTGGTTTTGGGTCCCCATAAAACCCATATTTTCCTCTTTCAAAAGCATCCAAAATTTCTTGTTATGGATTCACCACAATCATGGGAGTATGTTGAAAATGATGAATCCTTGAAACAAATGTTATGCGCTTCTGATAAGCCATCTTTTTTCCAAGAGAAAAGTTACCTATTCTATGATAAGTACCAAGCAACAAGATATTGATATTAATGAGATAAACATGAGCATGGAACCATATGATCCTGAATATCCTAAGTCACATGCACTCCCCTTAAGGGATAGAATTGATATACCTTTGGACATAGATGATAAAGAAAAGGTTATTGAGATTGGGAAGTGCCTTGATGATGAAGAACAAGAGTATAGTACAACCTTGCTTCATGATTTTCTTGAAATTTTTTCTTGGAAATATTTATATATGCTAGGAATAGACCCAAAAATAGTCACACATAACATTGTTCTCGCTAAAAATTCTAAGCTTGTTAAAAAAAAGATACATAAAATGAACCATAAGATAGCCTTGCATGTTAACGGAGAACTTGAAAAACTCCTTGATGTAGGTTTGATTCGACTGATTGATTATTCTCCTTGGATCTCAAACATTGTTATAGTTGCTAAACCTGATAATCGTATTAGGATATGTACGAATTTTTGTGACTTGAATAAAGCCTCTTGAAAAGATTATTTTCCCCTTCCTAATATTTAAATGATCATGGATTCAACTGTTGGACACTCTTTGTTTTCATTCATGGATGGATTTTCTAGTTATAATCAAATCTTCATCAACCCACAAGATCAATACAAGATAACATTTACAACTATTTGGGGAACATTTTGTTGGGTTATGATTCCTTTTGGATTAATGAATGTAGGTGCAACTTATCAAAGAGAAATGCCATTAATATTTCATTATTACATACATAAAATGTTGGAAGATTATGTTGATGAAATCCTTTCCAAATCCTTAACAAGACAATACAATGTAAATGTCCTTCGACAAATATTTGAAACAATGCGTAAATATAACATGCACCTAAATCCAAAAAAATGTTTCTTTGGAGTAGATAGTGGAAATTTTTTAGGGTTTATCATATCTCATAGAGGCATTGAGGTAGGCAGAAAGAAAATTGATGCTATAATAAACATGCCCACTCTTAAGAACATTTCTCAATTGCGCACGTTGGAAGGAAGAATTCAATCAATCCATCATTTTGTTGCCTCCTTAGTTGATCAAACATTACCTTTCACACATCTCCTCAAGAAGGTTGTGGATTTTGATTGGAATGATGATTGTAAACTAGCCTTTGAGTGTTTGAAGGAATATCTTACAACTCCACTTGTTTTACAACCTGCTATGCCAAACAAACCATTCATCCTTTACATAGCCACATATGCCCATGCTCCTTCCGCATTGTTGGCCCAACAAGAAGAAAATGGAAAAGAACTTCCCATTTATTACATTATTTGAGCTTTAATTGATTATAAAAATTGATACACACCAATTGAAAAATAATGTTTGGCTCTTGTATTCTCTACTAGTAAGTTGCGATATTATTTTCTAAATGCTAAAATACAGGTCATGACAAAATTTGACCCCCTTAAACATCTTTTTAATAAAATAGACTTATCAGGACGTTTACCTAAATGGGTAATTTTGTTGACTGAGTTTGACCTTAAGTTTGTTTCACAAAAAGAAATCAAAGGACAAGCCTTGACCGACTACTTAGCTAACGTTCCTTCTCCTCTTGCGTTACCTACCAGTGACTCTTTTCCTGATGATAGTGTGTTGACAATACAAGCTAAAACATGGGAATTATATTTTGATGGATCTAAGTGTAGAACAAGCTTTGGTGTTGGGGTTATATTGATCCCACCTATAGGAAGGCCTACTCCATTATCATATCAATTAAACTTCCTATGTACCAATAACACAGTTGAGTATGAGGCACTAATTGTTGGATTGCATGCTACTTTAATTATGGATGTCAAAGATATTAAGATCTTTGGTGACTCATAATTAATAATTAAACAAGTAAATGGAACATATTAGGCCAAGCATGACAAACTATCAAAATACACAGATCTTATCATGCACTTGTTAGCGAATTTTCAAACATTTACCATTGATAACATCCCATGAAAAAATATCAGCTTGCGGATGCACTTGCAAGTGCGTCCTCTCTTATATCCCCTCAAGTTCATTCAAAAAATTTCACATTCACTATTCACCCTATCATGATACCTTCGATTGACGTAAAAAAAAAGGAGGTTTTAGTGACAAATGAGGATAACTCAAGTGAATGGTATGATACCATATTCAACTATTTGAAAGGTGGTACCCTTCATGAGCCAACCACCAAAAACCTTCGTGCTCGTTTACGAAAGCTTGCATCTAAATATATCATCCACCCTGATGTGTTGTATTGAAGGTCATTTAATGGTCTCTTACTTCGATGCTTAAACAAGTCTAAGATACCTCTAGCACTTCACCAAGCCCATGAAGGTGCTTGTGGTGGAAATTTTGGAGGGAAAACTTTGGTTCAAAAAATTATCCGTATTGGGTATTACTGGCACAACATTAAACATGATTGCTTTGATTATGTTCAAAAATTTCATAAATGTAAAGAACATAGTGATTTGCAACATGCTCTTCCTAATTAAATTCAAACTCAACTTCCAATATGGTCCTTTGTGGTTTGGGGATTGGACATTATAGGAAAAATTTCACCCCCTTCTTTCGCTTGACATACCTTTATCACCACTGCAACTGATTATTTCACAAAATGAGTAGAGGGCATTGCTCTTCGATCTACTACAACTAAGGTAATATGTCATTTCATCCTAGAACACATTATTGCTCACTTTGGACTCCCTTCCGCATTAATCTCTGGTAATGGTACACAATTTAAGAAAAATGATGTGAAGAAACATTTGAATACCTTTGGTCGTTCCCACAAAAGGATATGAAAATCATGGCAAAACCTATCCTGGGAATTGGACATTCTAGCAGGCGACTAATATCTTTTTATGGTAGTTCATTTACTTGTCAAACCAGGGAATGTATACTTCAAATGGAGCGGCACTGTATGTGCACTAAGAACTGTCTACAGTCACAATTTACCAGAAATAAATGTGTGAAAGTAATTGTACTTATGCTACAGGAATGTAATGCGAAGCCTTCTAGACTTAATCAAAGCAGAAACCATAACAACTATAACTGAGAAACAAACTATGAACTGGCCTTATGCTGCAAGAACAAACACATGGATGGATTCCTGATGCTGCAGGAACAATATAAGACTGAGTTTGCACAGAAACTTGAAGAATGAAATCTAGCTTATGATCAACAAAAAATAAATGATTAACTAACTACAGATACTTACTAAGTGGGCCCCCTTAGCAAGCATCAACTAACTATGCAAGAGTTGAACTCAGAACTTCATCAGCTTTTATTCATAAACTCAGAATGGTATACATTGTTCTGCTCATATGAAAACTAACACAAAACTCTATCTCTTATTATCATACTAACTCTTACATATTATCCTTCTATATTTGCTATGATATGCTTGCCGTACTCATTATGCTTGCTAACTAACTCTAATAGAGAAAGACATGGACATAAAATATCCTGAAACTGAGGAACAAACTTCTCATAAATGAAAACATATCCATTCAACCTGATCCAGGGAGAAGATTTAGCATTCCACTCTTTCCAGATTAAATGATCATTCAGTTTCTTCCCAACAACTCAGACAAAGAGTCTTCACTGGAAAAACTTCCTCGACCTCTTGCAGGAAATGGACTTTACTGCAGGGCCGAGATCCGCTGCGCTTGACTCGCTCATGCTCCCTTCAACAACCTGGGACGCACAAGGTGACAGAGGAAAAATAAGGCATGCATGGCAAACAACACGATACATTCATTAATCACATATTAAATCTATCCCATTATTCAAAAACCATATGCATTATATCAGTCGTTTAGGAAGTCAAAACAGGGTAATTAATAAGACTCATGGAGATGTTAGGCTGTAGGGATGTAGGAATGTATTACTATAGGATACCACCCATTTTAGACAAAAAAGTCTTTAATAAAAGAGTTAAAACATCCTTTAGTAATAAAAGTAGACATATTACTAATACATCATGATACTCAAATTATGAGCATATCCTGAGCTCATCATCTACCCCCTACTTAACCTGATGATGGTCCACCAGTATTAAGCTTCTTGGTTGTTTCCCTGAAATCTGTAGAAGTAGTATGAATTTTTGGCATAATCCTAAATTTATAATAGAAACCTCTGAAATCTTGCCATCTTTCATATCTGAGGTTCTCAGCATCCCTATTAACATCTGTAGCACGATAGGGATAAAGTGGCCACATTAAAACCAAAGGTCGAAATGTTATTGGCAACCATAATTCGAACCTCTTTTGAAGACCAAGATGAATGTACCTCTTTGTCCTTCCAAGGGCTGCTTTAAAATTCAGGGGGCTATGTGGCTCAAATTTTCTTAGCCCAACAGTCAATTTCTCCCATCTCTTTTCAATTATGGAAGAGGCAAGCTTCCAAAACAGGTATGGTTGGCCTTTGAATTCCTCATACACTTGCTTTCTGATATCAAATATTTTTACTCTTTCTGCTTTATTGTTGAACCCATATGCTACAATGAACCAAGTTTTTAACATTGTATAAGGATCTGTGCTTTCTGATCGTAGTGGTATGGGCTCATCCCTTTCAACTTCTTCATAGGCTTCCAGTTGTCTGCCATAATTGGTTTCATTGGCTGCCCATTACATAAGTGACCTCAAATTGATGTCACCAATGTACAGAAGTGGATTCCACTTTGTTTCAGAGGGAATTATAAAGCCATGCAAATAGAATTCACATAAAGAATTCTTTAGCCAATTAGGGGCCACTTGGTATGCATCATAGAATTCTCTAGTAGTATGAATAACAAGATCAATATTCCTGGAAATTCTCATTAACTGGAACCACAAAAATTGTTCCTTGAGACACAAAGCATAAACTCTAGGCGGTGGTCTACACTCCACAATCTTACCAGTTATTTTCAACATTTCATCCATTTTCTTTTTCATCTCTTGGATTTCCTGTTTCTATCTTTCAATTTCTCTTTTCAGCTTCTTCTTCTCTTCTTCCCAAAGACTTTGTTGAATTTCAGTCTTGGCTAGGTGGCAGAAACTCAGGGTTTGAAATGTGACCGGCCTCCATGTGGTCTTAAAGTATTCCAAAAATTCAATCAAAAATGTCTTTTTGTAGACAACCATGGCTTGACAAGTTGCATGGGGTAATGAAGTTTCATTGGCCACTTCCAAGGGCTATTCTTCCTCTTGTTGTAGGATGAATTCATGTTACTGTGTAGGAGGAGATTGTACTTCCTCCAAAATTTTCCTAGCTGCTTCAGCAAAGTCATCAAGACTTGGCATTCCCCTTTCATTACTATCATCTTGTGTTTCATCAATTTCCATTGATTCATTCTGCATTTCCTCAGGAACATCAAGTGGGCTATGTGAAACATTCTCAGGTATATTCTGAGAATCATCATGGTTGTGTTCATTAGACTCCTCTGAAATTATTATAACTTTAGGTTGAGAAGATGTTGAGGTGACTTTACATTGTTTCCTTGCTAAAACTCTTTTTGGCAATGTGGCCCCTGTAGGAGGCACTCTCATGGCTTTCCTCTTTCTGACTTTCCTAGAGGGTTCATACTCAATAGAAGAGGATGATAGAGAAACTGTGGTGGCAACAGGTGTTGCTGCAGGAGGAAATGCTACAAGAGAAGGTGTTGTAGGAGATGGACATTGTTTTCTTTGAGCATGGGGGTTAGACTCTAGGGTTTGTTCTGGCCTAGATGATTCTCCTACCTTCATTTTTCCTTTTTCTCTTCTACTAGCAGACCTGGTTTGTACTCTGGTAGAGGGTTCTGATGTGGAGGCCGCAGGAATAGATGCTGTAGAGGTTGCTCTAGGTGGCCTAGGAAGTTGTAGACCCTTTTGGGAAACAAATTCTTGCTAAGAAAAGGGTGACACATCCCTCAGGAAATGCTCAATCAACAGTTTGATGAGGGCATGATGGGCAATTGAATTGTCCCTTCCCCTCTAGGTTTCATGGGCACTTTTTTTTAATAGATTTAACAAGAAATTTGGGACATTAACAGCTAACCCATGCTTCATATGGCTCAATAACTTAAAATGGTAAGAATGTAAATAGGAGAAGTGTCCCTCATAGGTTAAATGCCTGATTATAAATGTAGCATATTCTAAATATGGAAAGGGTAGAGACACTCGTTTGCAGCCTTGTTTAGAGACCTCCAAAGGTCCATCAATTGGCACTGTAAATTGTGCCCTAGCAGAAACAACATCTAAAGAGAAATTTTCCCCTGCTGCAGGAAACCTAGTTAATTCAACAATTCATTCTTCTGTTATAGTCACTGTTAGACCCCATATTGAAGCTTCCCCTTCTGAAAGAGTTCTTAAAACTTCCCCAACAGCTTCCTCATTGAAAGTATCTAACCTCATAAAATAGTTTAGCCAACCACAATTATTGAACGCCTGCATTGTTTGAGGATTCTACGTTAAGAGCTTATGAGCTACAGGCTCATGTCTTCCCAATTGACCACCCATATTTGCAAATTACGTCTGTTGAGATTCCAGAAACTCAAACCTTTTCAAAAACTTTTCTGCTCTGCTTCTTTCTGCTTCCTTCAGTCCTTCCGTCACTTCTCTTCTTTTCCAAGAATGACTCAGAAGATAATTTCATGTAATGATTATAGGAGCTACTCATATCAAGTAGTTAATATTGTTTAAGATAAAACATGCAGCCATATTTGGAAAGTACAAGAAAAAATAAAAATATCTTATTAGTTGTGACAGTGACATAGGAAAAGATTTGAAATGGATTACCCCGCCCCCTACTTAAAAGTTGACATGTGTCCACACATGGGCGAAAGGATAGGCGAAGCATGGGCGATAAAGAATGATATGTACATAGTAGTTGTTAAATAAATGAAATAAATAAATAATGTGATTAAGAAAAGATATCGCGTACCTTTCAATTAATGCTCATACGTGCTGGGCAAATCACAGTGCATCGTGAAATGATGGCTGGAATAGAAATAATGAATGAAGTGGTAGGGTAGGATGGATGACGTGGAAGAAAAGAGAATGAATGATAGTGATGGATGGGAATGGAGAACATGGCGTCCTTGAAAAGGAAACCTTTATTATGTGCATGCAATGTGGAATTTAAAGAGATGCTACAGGAAAAATATCGAAGCCTTTCACTGCAGGAAGATCAGTGGTCGTAGTTGGAACAAACTGGTGCAAAAACTCATCTTTAGATGTTGGCTTATGATACAACCAAAGTTGATGTCCATTAAACAGTAGCTTGAATCGAACTGGATCTATTGTGGCTAATTGCACTGAGCCATTATCAAATACATTTTCTACTTCATAAGGACCAAGCCAGCGTGTGGTTAGTTTACCTTGATTTTCTTTGTATCTGGAGTCATAGAGCAACGCCCAGTCACCGGTAGGGAATTGCTTAGTTCGAATATGATTGTCATGCCATTTCTTTCTTTGTTGTTGGATAGTTTTAGTATGTTGCAGGGCAGCTTTCCTTAGTTCATCCAATGCATTTAGCTCCAGGAGGCATTCTTTTTGAGCCTCAGAGATATCAATATTAAGCTGGAGAGCAGTCCTTAAGGTTTTATGCTCAAACTCTATTGGCAACATAGTAGTCTTACCATAGATTAACTCAAAAGGAGTAAACCTTGTAGTCATTTTCCATGTTTTGTAGGCCCAGACTACTTCAGGTAGGCGACTGCTCCAATCCTTCTTGTGTAATTGGACTTTCTTTGTAAGGACTGCCTCAATTTCTCTATTAGTAACCTTTGCCTGACCATTGGCTTGAGGGTGATAGGGGCTAGAATTTTTGTGCCTGATCTTGTAATCATTCATCAGTGCAGTGATTAAGTTGGATGTAATATGAGCTCCTTGATCAGTAACAAGTTCCATTGGGACTCCAAACCGAGTAAAAATATGCTCATATAAGAACTCAACAACTTTATTGTCATGGGCATGTGTCATTGCTTTCACTTCCACCCACTTGGTTACATAATCAGTACACACTAGAATGTATGATTTTCCATTGGATGGAGGATCAATAGGCCCAACAAAATCCATGCCCCATTTATCAAACGGACTGACCACCACTTGCGGATGCAGGGGCATTTCATCACATCTTGTTGGTCTCCCCATTCTTTGACATCTGTCACATTTCCTGGGATAGGCTGTTGCATCTTTGTGTAGTGTGGGCCAATAATATCTTGTATTGAGCACTTTCATAGATGTTCTCTTGGCTGCAAAGTTCCCTCCACATTGCTCATCATGACAGGCATGTAAAATGTTATAGGTCTCATCTTCCCTCACACATCTTCTCATGACTTGGTCAGGTCCTGTATAAAATAAACAGTCTGCAATCCATGAAAAGTTAAAACTTTTCTCAAGAAACAATTGCCTTTCCTTTGGTGAGAAGTGTGCTGGAATTTTGTTGGCTGCTAAATAATTTGTGATATCTACATACCATGGAGTTTGAACAGCAATAGAAAATAGATTTTTATCAGGGAAGTTATCATCAATTATCTCAGGAGGGTCAGGTGTAGGTGTTTGAAGTCTTGACAAGAAATCTGCAACCACATTTGCTTGGCCTGGCTTATGAATAACTGTGGTATCAAATTCCTGCAACAATAGGAGCCATCTTGCTAATCTGCCATATATGGAAAGCTTATTCATGAGGTATCTTATTGCTACATGATCTGTATGAACAAATATTTGGTAACCAGTGACATAATGTCAAAACTTGTTCAAGGCATACACAACTGCTAGAAATTCTTTTTCTGTGACAATATAGTTTAATTCAAGACCTTGAAGATTTTTGCTAATGAAATATATGGCATGCTCAATGGAATTCTCTTTCTATCCTAAGATTGTCCCTATGGCATAATCAGAAGCATCTGTGTGTATATGAAAAGGCAGGTTCCACTTCGGTCCTTGAAGAATAGGTGCTTGAGTAAGTAAGTTCTTAAGCTGCAGGAAAGATTTGTCACAGGCTTCAGTCCAACTAAATTTAGAGTCCTTAGTCAACAAGGCATATAATGGGCTGGCTATTTTGCTGAAATCTTTGATAAATCTTCTATAATATCCTGCATGTCCTAGAAAACTTCTAACATCCTTTTGTTTTGCAGGTGTTGGCAAAGTTAGAATAACTTCTATTTTTTGCAGAGTCAACTTGAATTCCTGCTTGAGAGACATGATGGCCTAAAACAATTCCCTCTTGCGTCATCACGAAGAATTTCTCACTATTCAAAGACAAATTCTGCTCTTGACATCTTTTCAACACTTTTTCCAGATTGGCTAATACTTCTTCATAAGTAACTCCATAGGTAGTGAAGTCATCCATGTAGATTTCCATGGAATCATGATAGATGTCAGCAAAAATACTGATGACTACCCTTTGAAATGTTGCAGGTGCATTACACAGTCCAAAAGGTAAGACAGAGTAGGAAAAAGTACCCCATGGACTGGTAAAAGTTGTTTTGTCTTGATCTTCAGGGGTGATTCTTATTTTATTATAGCCACTATATCCATCCAAAAAAGAGAAATACTTTTTCCTAGACAAGGAGTCTAGTGCTTGGTCAACAAATGGAAGTGGAAAGTGATCCTTTTTAGTTGTTGTGTTCAGCTCCCTATAATCTACACAAACTCTCCATTTTCCACCTTTTTTAGGGACAATTACTAATGGATACACCCACTGACTGTCTGAAATGGAGTAGATAAAACCAACATCAAGTAACTTCTGGAGCTCTGTTTTAACTATTTCCCTGAGTGTTGGGTTTATCCTTCTTTGAGGCTGCCTAATAGGTAAACAGTCTTCCTTAATGTAGATCCTATGAGTACAAAGTTGAGGATCTATTCCCTTCATATCCCCATAGTCCCATGCAAAAGCTCTATGTTGTTCTTGCAACATTGTGACTAGGGCAGCTTGTTGAGATTGAGGCAGCTTATTATTGATATTTAGACAATGGCCTCGAGACACTTCTACTGGCCTAATAAGATCATTCATGGAGGTTGTTGATAAAGGTAGTGTCCGTATTTCATATGGAAGCAAATTATGATAAACTGTAGGAGATTCAGGTGTCAGGTCCTCATAATTCAGTTGCTGCAAGAAACACTGTTGCAATGGATATCATGAATATTCAGGGCATAAGCTAGATACTGATTGGCTTCTGCAAAATACATAGGCTATTGTTGTTGCTGTTTATTATTAGGATTTAACAATGGTCGAGCAGGCATAGGAGTTTGTTTTGGAGGGCCAGTATTTGTTGCAGGTGCTGCAGGAGGTGGCATGAGGGCCTGAGGCTGTAGTTGCTAAAATTGTAGAGAGACAGGGGATTGGTTCTGCCATTGCTGTGGGCTTCTCCATTGAGGATTCTGCTGCTAGTTACCTTGGGGTGGAGTCCATTTTCCTTGTGGTTGCTGCCAACCTCCTTGAGGAGATTGCATTGAGGACTCTGATAGTTAGGCCAATGTGATTGAGGGGTATTCCAAGGGGGTGATGGGCCATATGTAGGTTGTCACTAGTTATTATAATTAGAATAAGGATTGCCAAAAGTCAAAGGATTTTGAGGTATACCTTGTCTTTGAGCCCATGGTCACTTTTGTGCGATGAAGAATACTTGGTCATCATCACTCTTTACCATCTTAAAGTTAGTAGGTAACTGCTTAGCCTCTAGGTTAGCCACTGTCTTACATCTACAGTCCCTTTTCTTTTGTCTACAATGTGGAAAAAACTCCACCAAGATTTCTTTAGCTTCCTCATGTTTCTTCCAAGCTTGCATAGTATCTAACTATGTAGCCATGTTGTTTATGATATCCTGCTTGAAATTAGACAGAAAATTTGTGATCTCCATCCGTGAAACTCAATTAATAAAAGACTTTCCCACTATGGCTTGATGACCTCTACCCTTCTTAACAATTGCTTGAGAGTAGTTAAGACATATTTTCTTGATATCATCCCAAGGCAGTTGGGTTATATCACCTCCTTCCATCAGGTCTAGAGCATCTATATAGGTATCACTGATTCCTCTTAGGAAGAGTAGTTTCTGAGACTCTTCATTGAGAGTATGGTCTAAATTATTTTTCAGTGAAAACAAGAATCTTGAGATATAGTCTTCCAAGCTTTCATCCTCCTTTTGTTGAATTCAGAATATATCATCTCCCTTACTACCACTCTTACAATATTCCTTGTATTTCTCAAGAAATTTTGTTTGCATGGCTGCCCAACTATCAACAACACCCCTTCCCAAACTCATGAACCATCTAAGAGCTCCTTCCTTCAAAGTAGAAGGAAATAACTTCAGCCTGTGAGCATCTGAAGTGTAATCATAGCTATGACAGAGGATGTCAAACTCGAACAAGAAAGTGTCTGGGTCCTCTGTAACTAGTCCATAGAACTTAGGGAGTAATGAAGAAGGGATATTTTTAAGGTTATCATTATCCTGCTGAGCAACAATAGGAAACTCAAAAGTAGGAGGTTGATTAGGTGGATTTCATGCCATATTTTCTTGCTAGAGTATCAGAGCAAATGGAAATTCAACAAACAAGGTTTTAGGGAGGAACCTTCCCAGAGCGTCTCTTCTTCTATGCATGCAATATAATGAATGGTAAATTGAAGGAATTTGAAAATTCTTAAATATCAGACTAAGCTACTGCTAACAATGACTTATGACAGGTTCTTAGCTTGACACCATCCCTAACAACAGTGCCAAAAATGGTCGTGCCCACAAAAGGATATGAAAATCATGGCAAAACCTATCTTGGGAATTGGACATTCTAGTAGGTGACTAATATCTTTTCATGGTCATTCATTTACTTGTCAAACTAGGGAACGTATACTTGAAATGTAGCGGCACTATATGTGCACTAAGAACTATCTACAATCACGATTTACCAGAAATGTAATGCGAAGCGTTCTATTCTACTTATGCTACAAGAATGTAATGTGAAGCCTTCTAGACTTAATCAAAGCAGAAACCATAACAACTATAACTAAGAAACAAACTATGAACTGGCCTTATGTTGTAGGAACAAACACAGGGATGGATTCTTGATGCTGCAGGAACAATATAAGACTGAGTTTTCACAGAAACTTCAAGAATGAAATCTAGCTTATGATCAACAGAAAATAAATGATTAATTAACTAACTACAGATACTTACTAAGTGGGCCCCCTTTGCAAGCATCAACTAACTATGCAAGAGTTGAACTTAGAACTTCATCAGCTTTTATTCATAAACTTAGAATGGTATACATTGTTCTGTTCATATAAAAACTAACACAAAAATCTATCTCTTATTATCATACTAACTCTTACATATTATCCTTCTTTATTTTCTATGCTATGCTTTTCGTGCTCATTATGCTTGCTGACTCGCGCAGGAGGAACACTTATTTAAATCAGGAAAACAACTAACTAACTAACTCTAATAGAGAAGGAAGTGGACATAAAATATCTTGAAACTGAGGAATAGACTTCTCATAAATGAAAACATATCCATTCAACCCAATCTAGGGAGAATATTTAGCATTCCACTCTTTCCAGATTAAATGATCATTCGGTTTCTTCCCAACGACCAGGACAAAGAGTCTTTTCCGGAACAACTTCCTCAACGTCGTGTAGAAAATGGAATTTACTGCAGGGCCGAGATCCACTGCACTTGACTTGCTTATTCTCCCTTCAACAACTTGTGATGCACAAGGCAACAGAGGCGAAAGAAGGTATGCGTGGAAAACAACACGATACATTCATTAATCACATATTAAATCTATCCCATTATTCAAAAACCATATGCATTATATCAGTCGTTTAGGAAGTCAAAATAGGGTAATTAATAAGAATCATGGAGATGTTAGGCTGCAGGAATGTAGGAATGTATTGCTATAGGATACCACCCATTTTAGATAAAATGTCTTTAATAAAAGAGTTAAAACATCCTTTAGTAATAAAAGTAGAGATACTACTAATATATCATGATACTCAAATTATGAGCATATCCTAAGCTCATCAACCTTTAACATCCAACATTGTTTTTCGGCACCTTATTATCTGGAATCTAATGGTCAAGCTAAATCAGCTAATAAATTCAAAAAAAAATTGAAGAAAACTTTTAATAAAAATCATAGGGATTGGCACACACAACTACACTATGTGCTTTGGGCTTATCGTACAAGTGTTTTATCTTCTATAGGGACCATGCCTTATAATTTTTTCTATGGTATTGAAGCAATAATGTCATTGGAGTGAGAGATTCCCACAATAAGAATTTCTCTTCAAGGACTTGTTGACGATACACACTATCGCAAACAATGATTACACTAGCTTGAGATAATCATTGAACAACGCATTGATGCTCTGGAACATCTTCAATCTTATCAAAAAAGAAAACATCACCATTACAATCTTAATGTTATCCCTTATTCATTCCACAAGGGTGACTTAGTTCTATCTACTAATCAACGCAACGTCAATGTCGACCCAAATGAAAGAGAAAAATTCAATTTTAATTGGTTAGGACCATACATTGTTGATATAACTTTTGGGTTTGGTGCATATATGTTAATAGAACTAGATGGCACACCCCTTAAGGAACCTATCAATGTCATGCATTTGCGTTGTCATTATGTCTAACCCCTTTGAATAGTATGAATGATAAAACAATGTTTTCAAAGCTATTGGGTCATATCCTATATGCTTTCACATTGCTTTGTTCTTGAAAAATAAATCATGTGTATGTCTTGAAAACTAACGTGATTATTTAATTTATTTTTATAATTACTTTAGGTTTCATACTATTCAGTTCCTCTTGTCTGTTCTATAAGTTAGATCATTAGTATATTTAATTTAGCATAACATCTTCAATCATCATGTTGTATCTAAAAGGAAACTTCAACACAATAATGTTTACTTAGATCACATAAACTTTGTTAAATCATGAGGAAATTAATTAAGTAATCTTGCAAAGGTTATTTAATTAATCAGGTATGTGCAAGATCATGATGGGCCAAAAAGTGATGATATGATGGGTATGTGGCTAATGACCTTTTTTTACCCAAAATTGATGAAACTAAAAAGGGTTTTTAAAGGAGATTCTTAGCTTTCCACCAATATAAATTATGCTTTACTTTGAATTTAATAAATAATAATTATTCATTTTCTATTTGAATTAGGGAGAGGACCCAGTAGTTGTGCACCCTAACTTCACGTTCTTAATTCTCCTACATGAAAATTTCAAATCACTCCCAATTTTTTACAGTGGCTTGCTTGATAAGTCCCCTGCTTACAACTTTCGTTTCAAGTTGTCATCATTAATTTTGATACCTTAATTATGCGTTACCGTAAAAAGTGTAAAAAATCCCTATTTTCTACCCCCCTACCAACCGTAGTGAATTACCACCCCCGATTCTTGAACACTTTACACCAATACTTGAACACTTTATCATAAAAAAAAATCACTTTCTATTTTAAATATGATTCATCATTGTTGACAAATTAAACAACTTGTTACTAATAATTAATTAAATATCAATTACTTATAATTACTAATAATCTTTATATAGCACATATTTGTTTTACTACATGAATAATTTTTACCTATAGATTATTTATAAATTACATTTAATTGATTTAATTGTGACTAAATAATCTATAAACTTTTAATAAACTACTATTCCTATGACCTATCGCTTATAACCTAACCCTAATTTCAAAGTTTTTCTTACCTCCTCATTTGGTCGATCCTGTCGCCGCCGTGTCCATTGCTAAGGGCAGCAACCAACGTGCCCATTGCTGAAGCTCTACACCGAACATGTCCATCCGCGAGATCTGCAACCATGCAACGGTAGATGCTGACCAAGCAGGTAAGGTTGCATATATTTTTGTTGGTTATCTTTGATTTTTTTTCGGTGTTTTAACAAGTTTGTTGATTTGCAGGTCGCCTCCTCTTCCCATATTCATGAGCCCCTGGGTGAACTAACTTCCTGATCCGCCGCCAGCTTAGTAGCAGTGTTTTCGAGTATGGTGCGCGTCGCCTCCTGTGAAGAGAATGTCGTCTACTGTTCACTTCCCCGCCAATCCTGTAGCCGTCACCTGCTGTCGACCATGCAACTGTGTCTATGGACACAACCATTTTACAAGGGTTTGGAACTCTTTGAGCGGTAAGGTCTTTTTTGACCTTACTGGGGCTATGACCCATTTTCGGTGGTATTAATCTTTGCATTGCAGTTTATTTCTAAAACTTTAAGGTTAGGGTTTATAAATTTTGGATTGATGTTCTTTGATTTTCGAAAACCCACAATAAAATTTGGTGGTCTGATAAATTTAAGGCCTTCTTCTTTTTCTCGTTGTTCTATCAGAAGATGTTTTGTTTTTTTGGGGAATACCCAACTGGAAAATTGGGCTCGGTAAGGTGCTAAAAGCATTTTAGGGTCAAGCCACTAAGTTTTCTAAGCGTTTTCTGATAAAATTATAAGATGCAAAGTATACTGTTTTCTGATAAAACTTACAGTAACCTCATATGCTTTTTCCTTATTGCTTCATTTGAGAAAATTGCCCATATTTGGTATTGTCTATTTGCAAAAACCAAGTTTCCCACTGCGACAAAAGGATAAAATGGGTTAATGTTGTCAGTCACCCATGCGTTTGCTGCAACCTCATCACTTGCAATCTTCTCAAGCTCGCCGTTGTCAACTCCCAGTGGCGCCACAGAGAACAAAATACACTTACAGATCTCTTCCACAAAATAAAAATATAACAATTACTGTAACTCTTCTGTTTATGCTCTCTTACAGAACAAACTAAAAAATGCCGCCCCTAAATAAATGTAATACTGTAAAAGCTTAAATTGTACTGCACAGTAATAAAACCTCTGCTTTTTTAACTCCGATTTAGCAACCAAACCTGCTGATAATACACATGATCGTCAACAATTTCTCTGTAATTATCTTAAATCCTGAGCATAATCGGCCCGCAATCCAAGGCAGACTTATTTATTTTTTATTGAAATTTTATCAAACCCCAAAAATACCCTTACATTATTTGATAATTAAATATAATAACGAAAACTGCAAGAAAGCTTTTAATTTAAAAAATTGCAAGAGGGAGGCAGATTTATATTGAAATCTGGTTTGCTTGGCCAAACTGGTAGAGATAACTCCTCTCCTATCATTTTCAAAGGGCGGGACAAATCTTGCATTTTATCATCGTTAAGTCCATTTTAGTTGGTCGGTTGGGGTGTCCTTTGGTGGCTTCAGTGTATTCAATGAATCATGGGCTAAAAATTGCTTTGGTTGGATTGCAAGCAGCTGCAAAAGTTTCAGTACAAGTCAAATCATGCCTGGTGTTTAAGTAATTTTTAGGTATGCTTGAAGTGTCCTTCGTGAGTCTATAATTTTTATCTTCAGTCTCCAATGTTTATATAGCAATCTTCATGATTGAAGACATGGTATCTTCAATCTCCAATGTTTATACAACAATCTTCATGATTGAAGACATGGTATCTTCAATCTCCAATGTTTATATAACAATGTGCATAGACTGAAGATGGCATGCAATGAAAAAAGTTGATTCAACTTATTGTTATATAAACATTGTAGACTGAAGACAACATGCAATCAAAAAAGTTGAATCAACAAATTCAACAAATTGTTATATAAAAATTATAGATTGAAGATAGCATGTGAACATTGTACGCAGAATAGTTGTTTCGACACATTGTGATATAAACATTGCAGATTGAAGATAGTATGTGAACATTCAAAACAAAAACATATTTTTGAAGAGATCATTGAACATACATATATATTTAGTTACAAAACATTACATGCTAGATTGAAGATAGTGTGTGAACATTCAAAACAAAAACATATTTTTGAAGAAACATTACATGCTATATTGAAGATAGCATGTGAACATTCAAAACAAAAACATATTTTTAAATAGATCATTGGACTTACATATATATTTACTTTCAAAATATTACAAAATGACCTGCCTGTACATGCTGCAAAATAGGCATGGTTTGCACAATTGTTACATGGTCATGCATTGATATATCCACTTACAAAGCATTACAAAATGGCCAGCCTGTACATGCTGCAAAATAGGCATGGTCTGCACAATTGTTACATGCTCATGCATTGATATATTCAGTTACAAAACAAAATGACCAGCCTGTACATGCTGCAAAATAGGCATGGTCTGCACAATTGTTACATGCTCATGCATTGATATATCCACTTACAAAACATTACAAAATTACCATCCTATAGATGCTGCAAAATAGGAATGGTCTGCACAATTGTTTCAAGGACTGCAAATTGTAACCATTGCAGAATATACAAGGTCTGCTAAAGAAAACATATATTACGCAAATAGGCAATGCTAAATAGATATGTAGAATTGATTAGTTTACCATAAATCCAGGGAATGGTTCTGGCTCCTCCTCCATAGGACTCTCTGTTGAAGATTTAGTTGGAGTAGCTGAATCAACATGGGGCTCCTCCTCCATAGGACTCTCTGTTGAAGTTTTAGTTGGAGTAGCTGAATGAACATTGGGTGTAACAGGGGTAAGATGACCAAACATATGTTCATCTAACAGCCCAGAAAATTGGAACTGTTTGACAGGGGAGTGAGGGGGGCTATGGCTAGTAGCAACTTGGAACTTGGTAAGAGCAGCGTATGCAGGGGTTAAAATGTTGTACATATCTCTTAAAATGTTATGGTGTTCAGGTAGGGGAGTTGATGGAGTACTCATCTGCTCAAAACTAGTTGTAACTTGTGTTGTATTACCAAGTACGGGAGCTGGAGTACTTGTCTGCCCAAAACCAGTTGTAACATGTGTTGTATTACCAGGTAGGGGAGTTGATGGAGTAGTCGTTTTCCCAACACTAGTTGTAACATGTGTTCTATTACCATTCTTGACCTGCCTTTGTTTCTTTCTCAACTCTCTCTCCTTTTGTTTTTGAAGCCTTTCCTCCTCCCTCCTCTGTCTCAGTATTTGTCTTTCAATTTTTTTCTCTTCCTTATTTTTTCTTTGCTCAATTTGACGAAGCTTTTTTGCTTCCATCTGTTTTTTCTTCCTTTCTTTCAGCTCTTGAAGTTCAATTTTCCTTGCTTCTTGCTGTTCTTGCAAAGCTATATAATCGATTGACGTTAGAATTTGAGATGTTTTGCCCAATCTTAGTGCATTATTGTCAGATGGAATGGACCTCTTTCTAACCCTTTCAATGGGCAGCTTCAGAAATTTGCTTAAAGAGCCTTGACTACATAGCACCTCTTCATCTGTTGTTTCCAAAGCACCTTGGCTTCATTCAATTCAGCTTCATTCAATTCTGAATTTGTAGAACCCCATATTGTTGTATCTGCATAATAATGAACCACCTCATTGCTTGGTATTGGAGGTGGAGAAGGCATGCTTAAAGATATTTCCTCATTTTGGAAATCAATTTGCACTCCTAAGTTTTCTGCTCTTTCTTTAACCCAATTTGGTGGGTCAAACTGAGTTGGTAGACTTAAGTCATTGTCATTTTGTGTTTGGCTGACATGAGTATGAGTATGTGAACTTTTGTCTTCATCTGGGTCAGATGCTGCTGTTGATTTTTCTGCTGTCATTTGTTTCAAACATTCTTCCACTTGAGTTTCTTCATAACCAGCCATCCTCAAGATGCTTGCAATGCCTTCAATCTCATTGTCTTCTTCTATATTGAATGCTTCACTTGGCTTCATGTCCTTACAAAGTGCATCTCTATCCAATGGCCAAATTCCAGTCCTACGAAAACCTGCTTTGATGTTTTCAGGCACAAGAGCAAGATTGAAAGCTTTGCTTGCAATTTGTGCCATTTCTGCTCTTCTTATTTCTATGTGTGGATGTTTTGCCATCCACTTTGACCTCTCTATTTTAAAATGTGTCTTGAATGGAGAAAAGACACTTACATCCAAAGGCTGCAGTTTGTGGCTGGTATGGGCAGGCAGCGTGAGAAGATCAATACCTAGAGATTTGGCTTTTTGGATAGTGGCTAAAGCCACATGGCTTCCATGTCCATCAAAGATGAGCAGTTGTCTATTTGTGGGTGAAGCCCCACCTGGAACTGATCTAGCAAAGTGATGCAGCCAATTCAAGAATAATTCTTTAGTCATCCAAGCGTGTGGCTGTGCTGCCATGCAAGCTCCTGCTTCACAATTAGCAATGTAATTTTTAAGTTTTTTTTTGCCTTGAAAATATAGAAACCTGGTATGCTGTAACCTGCTGCATTAATACAAGACAGTATTGTAATCCATTCTCTACTTTTAGATAAAATATATGGCACACTTTTGCTACCCACTTTTGCAAGCACTTTCATTCCACAATTTCTACCTGCTTGCACACCTGTTTCATCACAATTCCATATATTGGTTGGCCCATATTGATTAGCTTTGTAAAGTTTTTCCAAGTTGTCATAGAAATCAGCCACAATACTTGGTCGCAACATTAGTGCTCTGTCCCTATCTAGACCCTCGGCTGCCCGTAGTGTCAATTCTGGATGACGTTTGCGGAAACCCATCCACCATGATCTTCCTGGTAAACCATTCTTGAATGGATTTAGCCTATTTTGACAGATGTGGGCCACATGTGATTTTAGTTGAATAACCTCCATTCCATGACCAATTTGAGCTAATTCTTTGCACCACTCAACTACTTCTTTCTCTTCTTCCATAGACAGGATTGTTGGTGGTCCTTTTCTTTTTGTTGTTGTTAGTCCTGACAGCCAATATGTTAAAGTAGTAGTAGGAATTCCCCACTTTTTAGATGCTGCTCTTATCGAAAGCCCATAGTCCTCAACATCTTCCATGGCATGATACATATCTTCTTCTGTCCATGTACTATTATTGCACTTTGTCTTTTTTCTAGAATGTTGAGAAGTTTGGACATCAACATCCATAGTCTCTGCATTGTTATCAGTCGGTGGGTTGGCTGAAGTCTCACCATCATCTGAGTCAACCACTTGAAATTTCACACCCCTTGCTAAACGAGTTCTTGACATTCGGTTTGTTCTCTTTCTTTTTCTCTTTCCTGCAGCCATAATGCCTAGAGAAAAAATTATCAAATATTAGTTATTTTGTTCAATGTTCAGAACGTATTCGAAATGTTTTCTAGTTTACTTTACTTGACTCTAGAAGCTAGAAGCTAAAAGTCTCTATTGTTGAGCTGACTATGAAGAAATTGTTCACTGAAGTCTCACCATCATCTGAGTCAACCACTTGAAATTTCACACCCCGTGCTAAACGAGTTCTTGACATTCGGTTTGTTCTCTTGCTTTTTCTCTTTCCTGCAGCCTTAATGCCTAGAGAAAAAATTATCAAATATTAGTTATTTTGTTCAATGTTCAAAACGTATTCGAAAATGTATAATCATATCACGTTACCAACTTAGTTTTCACTTCAAGTTTCCTACTCATATATTACTCCAAATATATTTTAAGAGCATACTTCCTAGCATTGAACACTTCAAAATATATTAATCAACTAATAGTTTTGTGAATTCTAAAATATGTAGATAAAACATTCATATTATGGCTTTCTAAATTATAAATGTAAGCAAAATTAAGTGATGATATCCTTGAGAATAGTTGACTAAACAAATTATAATATATAGCAATATATTTTATTAGGGTTTCATGATTAGTCTTTCTAGTATCCTTTGTTGTTCTTTTGTTCTCGTACTACTTATTTGAATGACCATGGACAGGTAGCTTTCTTCTGCTGGTTTTATAAGACTATACTACAGTACCGTTTTGTGCTTTATGCGATGCTCCTTTGCATGACCATCTATTCATTTGTTTGCAGTGAATTTATAAAATAGAGTTAAGCGAAGGTACTCTTCCTCTTTGAAAATTAATGTTAAACCAGTGTAAGAATAGATATCTGTTGAAATAGATGCCCCTGTGCGAACTACACCCAGGTTGTTCAATTCATCTTCCTCTAGAATTCAACGAAGTGCGGAGTAGATATGTTGTGAATGCATAATGTCTTCTTCAAATGGTAGTCTGAAACTGCGCTGCTATAAGAAATGCCATACACATATTGAAAGTTGGGTCCGAGTCCACATAAAATATGCATGGCCATGTAGGGTGCACTGCAATTGAAGATAGTGATGCAGGGCAGATGGTGTAGAAAGTATCTCGCAAACATGTGAATGAGAAAAATTCTTCAGAGATCAAATTCACAATGCCAAAATATTGCTATAAGTAGGGTGTTGTTTGCTCATTTTGCATGGGCATAAAATCTGCTGCTGAAATCATAGGATATTAAAACAAAGAGGAAATTTTTAAAAAAAGACCAACCATCTAATGAATGAACACATTTGCCACTGGTCTTCAACAAATATCCTCATCGCACATTATGCCAACCTAGCATGTCCTAATCCATCATGATTGCCTTCCATCCCATTAACTTGAAATGATGTCAAGGATCATCCCCTCTTGCATGGCTGGAGATGCCAAATATTTTTTCTTAAATACCAAACTTTTATATCATTGGATATAATTTGATTCTTGACCCCATACATGGAAAAGTTGTTGAGTTTGTTAGATGCCACATTGTCATCTCTATCACAATGCTTAAATAAGAAATATACAGTGATTTAAATTTCAATCAATTCCCAAGGTGGCTATAGAATGTTGTTAAGCCTCCAAGTTGGTGTATACCTATATTTGATGGCATTATAATAACCATATAGTTGTCCTCAATTATAATGTTGGGAATCTGTAGGTTGGCAACCAAAGATAGACCAAGCACCAGAGTTTGAGCTTTAGTATCATTGTTTGATCCTGCTTTAAGTTTTTTAAAAGCTGCACAAGCAACTTTTCCTTTCAAATCTCTAATGAGGCATCTAGCCCTGGAGAGGCCCAAATTACCTCTAGCCACTGCATTGAAATTCAGTTATAGACCAGGAGTTTGGTGCTTCCTAGCTTATTTTTATCTCTGTTTGCTCTGTTGGAATGAACTCCTAACTTCCTAAGAATCCTTGAACAAGGGTGATCTAGCAAATTTTGATAGAAGACATTAAGAAGCTTTAATACTTTTAAATTTCTTGGTTACAGACAAGTTAGTACTAGAAATATAACATTCCGATTGGGTACCATCACCATTGGGAAACCTAAAGAATAGAAAAATGAAAGTAATCGAGACTTAAGAAAATTCACCAATTCAATTGACCAACTAGTTATAATGAAAATAACACCACATTCACCTATTTTGTATTGATTGATTTGGTCGACTGATGCTTAATCAAATCTAACATTCTGAGCTATTTTGATCCATTAAAGGTCGTAAAATTCTATGTTTTGCAAGGGTTTATTCAAAGTCAAATATATTAAGGTTTCAAAAAACTGTAAACTTTCACAAAAACCATAAGTCTTGACCGAGGACCTTGCACTTTTCTTATAATTCATCATTGACTGATGGTCTGAGCTTCCTAGCCTTTAAGTTATGTCTTTTAAGTTATTCTATTTTACGTCTTCACTCTGCAAATGGGTACAAAACATTAAGCACTGTATTTGTTGTTCTTTTGTTCTCGTACTACTTATTTGAATGTCTTTTAAGTTATTCAATGGAGGAAGAATTTATATGATTCTTGAAAAATGAGACATTTACTCAAAACGTTTTTGACATATTTTGGGCTCTTTCATATAGTCTCCCATAATGCAGACTATATGAAAGAGCCCAAAATATGCACAAATAACTATCTCCAATAATGCACAGCTTTGATATAAATTAAAATAGATTTGTAATTTATACTTTTCATATGTAAACAAATTTCCTTCTCAGATGAATATAAATTAAAATAGATGAAGGAAATAACAACATACCTGAACAGTAAACACCAGAACGGTCTGAACCTGCAATCTGATATGTTGAGTTGTCTGGTAATCTCTTAACAGCTCTGACAGTATGCAGAGAGAATGAGAATGTATGCAGAGAGAATGTATGTAGTCTGATACAGAGAAAGTAGATGGTTTTATTGGTTTGGTTGATCCGTGGCTTGTAAATGCTGCATTCTTATTGGATAAAATAAATTGAAATTGGTTTGGTTGATCCGTGGCTTGTAAATGCTGCATTCTTATTGGATAAAATAAGATGTCAGAGATTGAAAGAGGCAATTTTAAATTTTGTCGTAGTAGTTGGTTGATATTGCTGGAATTGGTGAGTCTCATAGCTGGTATTTGAATTTTTGCAGGTACTAGAGGCTCAACATTTATTGATATTGCTGGAATTGGTGAGTCTTAGTGCTGGTATTTGAATTTTTGCAGGTACTAGAGGCTGAACATTTATTGCTGAGAAGTATTCACAGATAGTACGAGTGATTGATAGGAGAAGTCTACACTACCAACAATTTTTGTTCAGATTTAATGAGAGATGGCAGTAGATATTGAAAATAGAGTTTTCTATATTAGTTAAGATGTGCACTAGAACTTGAAGGGATTAGCCTACTTCCTAAGTAGGTAACAAGTACAAGTTTGACTATTTTGTTCATTTGTTTGGACAAAAGTTAATGTAATTTTTAATATTAGTTTTGTTATCTGTGCAGAAGTATTCTGAAGTTGTTATAAATAATATTTTATTTTGTGTCATATTCAATGTGTAATGAATGATAAATGTTTATTATTTTTTTATTGATTATTGGTAGTTGCACAGTTTTTAGTATATCTATGATTGACACAAAAATATATAAATATTGACATTTAAATGTTCAATTAATAGTTTGTATCTGTTCAATTAATACATAAAAATATCACAACAAGTATCACAACTATTAGAACGCGCTCCACTACTGGGTCCTCTCCCCTATGACTAAAGTCCTAATTGATAGGCTGATTGAAAACATCTATAGCTTTCAAAACGTATCACACATTTTTCGAATCGAAACATGCATCACATTCTATGCTTTGCATACTATAGGATTAAAAAATAAAAAATTCATGAAGTTTTGACCAAGTTAAGGTGTCGACATAAGAGTTTTTATATATTTTAAAAGTTGTAAGGGTATCTGTAGGATCATGATGGTCCAAAAAGTGGCGATATGATGGATATGTGTAGGGTATGTACCTAACGAATTATTTTTTACCCAAAATTGATGAAACAAAAAGGGTTTTTAAAGGAGATTCTCAAATTTCTACAAATATTTATTATACTTTATTTTGAATTTAATAAATAATTATTATTCATTTTCTATTTGAATTACCACTAAAGCCCTGATTGATAGGCTAATTGAAAAACATGTTTCACATTCTATGCTTTTCATACTATAGGTTTAAAAAAAGAAGAAGTGAATTTCATGAAGTTTTGACCAAGTTAAGGTGGTTATACATACGAGTTTTTATATTTTTTAAAATTTGCAATAAAAATTCATAATTAATTATTTACTTGGAAAAAAATTATAAAAAAATATACATCACATTAGGACATCAGTCCTCTACTTATATCTAAAATATTCTAAAAAAATATTATCATTTTATTTTGGTTAGGGTGGTCAAATAGACAACTACTTCTTATTTTTTCCCAAATTTAAGTATCAGATTGAAATTTCAAATTTTCACCAAATAGATTTTTTTTAAAAAATAAACCTAGGAGTTTAGAAACTACATTCAATTTGCTACAGATTCTATTCTTACATATTTTTGAAATAATATAGATAACTTATTTTAAATTTTTATGTCAAGTTTCTTAACTGATTTTTCTAAATTTTTGCCACTTAAGGGGCCTATTTTTTCAATGATGATCCTACACATACCATAATAAAAAATTATAATTAATTATTTACTTAGAAAAAAATTACAAAAACATATGCATCACATTGGGACATGAGTCATCTACTTATATCTAAAATATTATAAAAATTATCATTTTATTGTGGTTAGGGTGGTCAAACAGACACTTGTCTTATTTTTTCCCTAAAATTTAAGTGTTACTACATTGAAATTTCAAACTTTCACGAAATAGATTTTTTTTTTTAAATAAACCTAGTTGTTTAGAAACTCCATTCAGTTTTCTACTCATTCTATTATTACATATTTTTGAAATAATATAGATAACTTATTCAAATTTTTTATGTCATGTTGCCGAACTCTAATTTTTCTAATTTTTTTACCACTTAAAGGCCTGTTTTTTCCATGATGATCCTGCACATACCCAATCACATTGCCATTTAACATTTAAACACATTACAGCAAACAATAAATCATCAAATTCTCATATATATATCCAAATTTTTATATGCATATCATCAAATTATACAATTTCACTATGGTCTATGGGAACTAGATCCCTCTGGCTCTAGTACTCATGATCTGGTAGTAGGAAATCAACAGATGGTTGTATGTGATCATGATCATGATCTACTGAATTTGAGTGTAAACTCAAGGCCCTGTATCCATCCAAGGGCCACTTGATGCGCCCTTACTATTTTCTCCCTCTCCGCTTGTAGTCGTGCTACTTCTGCCTATAGTCGCTCAACCTATGTAGGAGTCTAGGATGACAATACTATAGTCTTAGCTTGATGAAGTCGTCTTCTCAAAATCTTATATGTTTCATGTAACCTCACAAATGGTCTAGGTGACTTTGGATCCTCCTCCACGATAGGTGATCGCACATAATATGAGGCCATCTCCTTCTTATCGATGGATGCAGGCACTATCTCTACAACCGCCTAATAGTAGAGATCCCGCCAGTTTCTTATCACTCCTACAAGGTAGAAACAATGCACAATAAGTAAACATCATTATGACATATATATATAAAAGAGCATAAGCATTAAAATACATTCATAAAATCAAATATAATCACCTATATCTCCGATAGGCTAAGCAATCTCAACATCGTCCTATGCAGGGGCATAGAAGATGTGCTAGCCTCCCCTTGACTGTGATTATTGGTGCCTAGTATAGCTGTTGCTCGTGATTTTGTTGTAGACACTAAAAATTGTCCTAGGCCTGTGATTCTTATTTTCTCCGTCATTTCCCCTTTCATTTTTTCATTCTTCATAATTAAATAATTTTTAATTATAAAATTATTTTCTAAAGTCATATGTCAGATTCTATTAATTAAATAATTTTAATTATTTAATTAATTAGTTTCTATCTTTATTTTTTCCTTGATTAATTAAATAAATTTTAGTTATTTAATTACATCACTAATTAAGTCATTTTCTTTCTAAAATTAATTAAATTCTTATTTATTTAATTTTTTGTCCACTTTCCACTATAATTAAATAATTATTTTAATTATTTAATTATTCATTGGCCACTTAGATTAAATAATTTTTATTATTTAATTTCTCATATCAGCTCTTTATCTGTGCTAATCTTATCTTCCACATCAAATCTTATTTCTTGACATCTCATTTAATCCTAACCCTTGATTTAATTATCTCATAATTCAATTTCAACCCTTCATCCTTATCATTGCCCTAATTTTTCCCTAACCCTAGTCCATACTACAACTTTCAATCTTTTCTAATGATTAAGACATCTTATTGACATCCAATCTTAGCCATCAATCCAAATCAGACCTTTCCTATAAGTCAACCCTCTCATAAACCATTTGGGGGGTTGATTCTTCAAGTATCCTTATGCTATCAAAATTATTCTTGAATCATTCATCTATTTCTATCTATCATCATTCATCTATCATCTCCATCTCAATGTTATGCTACTGAATTGAGCAACCAACATATCAAATCAATCGAATAATTCATCCATCATTGCATCTATTTGAGGTATTGAAGATTTGGATTAGGTAATGCATGTTATTGTTTTATCATTTTCATTTTATCTAGATATTTCATATACATTTTGGTGAACATGAATTGAACCCTATAACTAATTTTTAGCTCAATATTTTTATAAATTTTGAGAAATTTTGGAGTTGGATCCTTTTTGTTGCAAGTTTTGTTAGCTTTTTGTTGCAGGTTTTGCATCATTTTGGGACAAAACCCTTATTTTCAAACATTCAACTATAACTTTCCAATGGCTATGTATTTTCCCACAAAAAGTTTTTTGTAGTTTGGAGACAATATCAAGAGATTCCAGTTCGAAAATCAAATTTTTCAGAGCTATTTTTAATTTTCTATAATTTCTTTGTTATTTTCATGAAAAATAAATTTTGAGAGAAAAATAGAGAATTTTTCAGATATTTTTTATATTTTTGGAAATATCTCTAAATTTCAATAAGGGTTTTCTCTTTATGTTTTTATTTTGGATGAAAAATAATTAGACAAAAAATAAATATTTTAAAATTAGGGTTTTACAAATATTTTCTTATATCTCACAAACAGTTGTAGATCTTTTCACATTTTTATTTTTTACATATTTGGGATTATGTCAGGCATCTTTAATCAAAAAATCAGAATTTTTGGACTTGATTTGAAATTTTTGTAATTTATTTTATGATTTTTCATAAAAAAATTAATATTGGGTGCAAAACAACAAATTTTTTGGATTTCTTTACATTTTTGGAAAGCTCTGGAAATTTCAATAAGGTCTATTCTCTTTGGTTTTTTTTTTTTATGCAATTTTTTTTTCCAAAAATTAGATTTGTCTTGACTAGCTAACCCTCTAATATTAGTAATCAATTATCTTGTTAGGGTTTTGGCTTTGTTGTTGGTTTTGTGAATGTGCAGGAAAAAAAAACACTTCAAAGGAAAAATTGGAGCTAAAGAAAATCTAGGTGCACACATTCCATATTTTATATATAATCATTGCTTGTCAACGCGCTTCAATTTGGGGCTTAAAAAGAACATCTTATTTGTCACAAATTTGGATTTTGGGCTTTAAAACGAACATCTTGTTTGCAATCACACTTTGAAATTGGGCTTAAAAAGAACCATTGTATTCCATCACACATTTTGGATTTGGGTTAAAAAGAACAAGTGCTTCCATTGTTTGCTTACACACATTCTGATTTTCTAAAGGGAAATTAACAATTGTGAGTGTGAATCAAGTGTGTGTGTCCTCCAAAACACCTCACTTGGTTTGATTTTGTCATACCCTTCTTAGGAGTCCTGCTTGGAACACACACCCCTCCAAAGGATGACCTCAATCGAGTGTGAATCCAAAGACACACTCCTTTGGGAGTTGAAATCTTGTCACTCTTGGCTAAGCCCCAAAGAACTTTATACCTTTGGTAAGTGAAGGTGAAGGGTGGGTTACCCCTTTCTCCTGATTGTGTGGTAGGATTTTTTTTTCAAATCATTCCTTAGTCAACCTTGTGCAAACAAGCTTGAGACCTAATTGGCCATACCCCACTTGACTAGCATTAGGCTTGTTGTTGTGTATTCAAGTGTTTTCTTAATCATAACATTTAATCTTGAAAGAAAAATTTATTATTGTGTTTGGTGTGTGTGTTAATGTGTTTACATGTGAAATCTTGTTTTTGATATTTCCCAATTCAAACTTCCAATAAAAACTTTCCACATCATCCAAATCATCCAATCTTATCATTCCACATCATATCCTAATCATCATCATCTCTTTAATCCAATCAAAATCATTTTACACCATGCCAAAATTGGAAGACATAGCACAAAAGATCGTTCACATACTTCATGAATCTCAAACAAGCCAATCACCTTTAAACCAAAAAATCATTCAAGGAGTCCATGACATGATACAAAAAATTCAAACAAACCAATCACCTCAAATCCAACAACTAATAACACAAGACAAATACCTCATGGCCACTTGTCAAATCCAACAAGAACAACATCCAATCCAATCACCACATCAACAAATTTCACATCAATCCTATGTGTCACATATATCATCATATCAACTTGATTCTATCTACATCTCATGCAATCTTGTCTTAGGCACTCTTGACATCTTAGCATTTTGGCATATTTTAGTCATAGTTCATAATTGATTACTAGTTGCATAGTTGCATAATATTGCATTTTCATATCAAATTCTTCAACATTTTTCTTTGGTCTTAGCATTGTCACATATTGCTCACTCAAAATCTGAGGGAAAACTTCATATTTCAGCAAATAGAGAAGGTGTAATGGAGGTTAGTCATGGAGGTTGAATACTTAAGGTGATATCTTTCTTTGTTTTCATGTTATTTCCTCCTTCATTCTTCATTATTACTTTGGGTTTGATTTATTTAGCTACTAATCTGCTAACCTAGAAATTTTCCATAGTTACACTCGTCATACGGATAGGAGAGAGATCTCCCCACTCATGTCAATCCTTAGTTGTTCCCTCATCACCCTCACTTAGGGGTGGCTCCTCATCCTGGTCCTCATCCAAATTCTCATCCTCCTCCTCTCCCTCCTAGCCATCATAACCCAGATCTGCATCCTCATCATACTCATCATCAATGACATTAGTGAATATGTTTGTAGCCCTATAGCGTGTCTCCTCATCTCTATCCTCTCTATCATCTCCCTCATCTAGCAGTGGACTTGCATCTTCTACTAGCTTATCCATCAGATATACTGGTGTTGGTTGTGTCACTATCCACCACTCCTCATGATCCCCTATGGCACCAACATCATCTACGTCGGAGACTAGAGGTTGGTCGTGATCTGAGTAGTCTGAGTCACTCTCAGCCACATGTTCTAGGGTGAGCTATATCGTATCACTTGGTCTTTGGGCACTCTACACTATCCTCCTAAAAGAGCATCATGCCCATGATGGTGACTGAATCTATCCAAATTGTCACACGACTCGATCATAGTAAAAAGTTTGTACTATGTGGTCATGACCCTCCTCTAGATGGGATCCTCTTCTAGATGGGATCCTCCTCCAGTTGGTCAAATCATACTCTACAAAAATGTAAATCACCATACTACCATAATCACCATAGAGGATAGTTGAAAGCCTGAGGATACCCTATTGCTATAGCACATGGGAAGCCGACTAGTCCAGTACACGTAATACGCTCCAGGAACCAAACCTGTAGAAGTGTGTAGTGCACCATACTTTCTACCTCCCAGAATAAAAATCGACCAAGATCATAGAATAAATGTGCCTAGATACATCGACCCCAGTCTTATACTATGTGATGCTCTTCCATCCCTTGAATCAAATGGACTAGTCCTCCCTCAACGTGCACTGCCCACCCATCAGGGACAAGAACTATTACTATAGTATTCATCATAATCCATCTAACCATAGGCACTCATGAATACAATGACATCGACAGATCAATCTGCCCTCTCACCCAATAATCATGTATTGGACTATCTAGACAATATTGAAATTCAACCTTTTGCTTAGGAAAGGTTTGGTTTCTCTTAAAACGTACCCACTCTCCCTCAATTGAAAGATGGAGAATACATTGTACGTCCTCTAGGGTGATCATCAACTCTCTGTCAGAAGGTGGAATGTGCATGTATCCACATCCTAGCTTTCATAAAGAGCCATCACCATAGCATTGTGGTACCTCATGGGAGGCGTGAGTTATGCCAAATAGATTCCTACAACTTGCAACTGCTCTATCTCCTCTGCTGAAAGTGATGGGGCTAAATCTCTCAAAAAGCTTAACTCCCTACCTTCTAGCCATTGTTGCAATAGGGTAGGTACCTATCAAAATCATACAAATATGCTCTAAAAAACATCTAATCTCTTTAATCATCATGCAAGTGTAATAAATTTCATCTAGTGTGCTTTCCTAAAGGCCCTATACACTTTAGAACCCTTTTGGGACACTTTGCGAAGAAACGGGACACTTTGCAAAAAACTGGGATACTTTGCGAATAAAAGAGACACTTTGCAAACAAATGGGATACTTTGCAAAAAAAGGGGACACTTTGTGAAAAATTTTCCAAGATCCTAAATTAACCTACAAATGCATACTAATCATTAAACAATTACATAAACACATAACATAGGTAGTAGAATCAACTCACCTCATGACGATGCTCACTATGCACCACCTTGTCATGTAGAACATCCAATTGCACAAGCCTATAATCGCGTATGCTCAGCATCTTTTTTTTTCACTCATCACTCTCATGCTACAAGAAGGTAAATGAAATAGTAAGTACAAAATACTTCACTTTCACCTCTTTTAACTGTTCATTCTTTTTACTCTTATGTATAAAATTATGGTTATTCCTATCTTATGAGTTACTAAAATACTATCTATTCAACACACCATAACAGGTGCTATGGAACTCTATTTTCGATGTCGTTTGATGCTTTCGAATCATGATTATGTACCTGGCATAATCACTTGTCTATTGTTATGTGGCATGGTACTTGGAAATTTCTTATGATATGATGTTCCTTATTTGATGTAGCTAGTTTGCTACCTTGATTCCACCTCTGTAAAGTAAGCTGAATCAAGGGGGGCATATATCTACCCTAAAATTTAATTTTTAAAAGTTAGATAAAAGGATTTTTTTTTACAACTAACAAATTTGTGTTGCAGGATGAGGTTCCTAATGTTGGGGTTTTGTAGATAACTACACTTGGGGCTTCATTCTCCTATCTTTTGAATGAGTACCCTTTTATAAAGTGCACTGTTTAGAGTCATTTAGGTTACATATGCACATAGAGTCATATGTTCACTAAAGTGGGGGCTAACTATGGACACATAAATTGTACCGCTTTGCAAAAAGTACAATTTGTGGCCTCATTTAGTCCTATTTTAGACAGCCTTGCATCAATCACCCCTTAAAAACTATATTTATATGCCCCTAATGCTCATTATTTTGGACTTTCAAGCCTATTCAACTCACAAATAATAAAAATCCCGACAAGCAATATTCGAACCACTCAAATTTCACAAAACCCACCTCAAAAATCCCTCATGGGACTAAGATGCCCAGGGTGGCGACTTAGACCCTTTTGAGGTATTTTTTTCTTTTGAGCAGGAAAATCACTGATGTAATTCAAAATCTTGATGGATGTCATCCTGTGAAGTTAAAATAATGAATAATTCAGTGGTAATGCCTATAAATACATGATTTTAGGTCATTTTTCACAACATTAAGTCATTTTTCATCAAGAAAAATCAAGATTCAAGAATCAAATATCTTTCACAAGAAGATCCATTTGTATTTCTATAATAAAGTTGAAGATTTAGGGTAGCAAACTAGGGTTTTTCAGGTCTTCAAGCTCAATTTTTGTCTAATATTTTACATTGGAAAGGATTGATCATGGATTCCTATGGTAAATCATGGAGAAATCTAGGTTGAGGAGATGTAACTAGCTATCAAATCAAGCTTAAGAACTTGTATTCAATGTGATTCCATCTTCCATTTTCTCTCTATCTTCAGCCTAAGGAAGGTTTGCATGTCATTAGGATTCATTTCTAATGTGATTTAATGTCTCTTAGGGTGAGTCTTGCATTTTTCTAAATCCATTTATGCATCTTATTTTCAGACTTCCTAGTCCTAGACTAAGTCATCAATAGTGGGAACTTAGTCACACTGCATTAGTTTTTTATAATTTTCAATAGTTCCAGATACACTTTTGGCAGAAACAGATTTCTGGGTAGTTTCCCTAATTTGGGACTAAGTCACCCAACATGGCGTAATTGTCCGAGTAGGGAAAAAAGTCATATTTTCTAAAAATTTTGAGACATCAGCAATCTCCATTTTTCTCTTTATCAATTTCCAAGTGAACAATTTCAGTTTAACATTTTTATTTTGTTCTTTATTGCATTCATTTAGCATTCTACATATCACAATGTGTTTTCAAACAAGTTGCATTTCTTAGATATTGCATTAATAATTCATTCATTTTATTAGTTTATTACATTTTGAGATTGCATCTAGGCATATTGCATCCATCCTTGCATTCATTTTGAATGTGTACATTGCATTTTGGCCCATCTTTCTCCTTTTAGGTGAAAAACCCTAGAAGTGCTAGAAATCCCTTGGAATCCAAAATATTTGTTCACACTCATGGTTATGGGTGATTCTAATTTTGTTGACAATGAACAATCATCTGATATGGAGTCCCATGAAATGGACATAGATGATCAAAGGAAAATTTCTAGTACATATCATCAACAAGTTCTCTCTGATTAGGTTGTTCATAGTGATACTGAGGTATATAATTTGGAAGTAATTGAAGATGGTGTGTCCCTGAGAAGGCCCTTAGATGAAGAGATTGCAAGATATATTAAGGAATAAAACATGGTGAACAAGGTAGAAGTTTGGTCTTTTTATTAAGGAGCACAATTCCAAAAGAAAAAAACACAAGCCTAATGGAAAAATAGTAGTCAAAGCTAAGGAAGTCAGGGGAAATAAAATTTAGGCTAAGAAAGTAGATAAACCAAAAACTAATGTAGAATCCAAATCCCCTGCTGCTAAGATAAAGACACAAAAGTTGAATTTTGAAGTTACAAGGAAAGATGCCAAGCATAGAGTTTAGGTAACCAAAAATCAAAAGAAGGAGAGGAACAATGAACAAGGTATGCTCGCAATTGAATTACCCAAGTATACTCCTATCGATATGTTTTAATTACTTAGCCAAGTAAAAGTATTTATGTCTTTTCTTGAAATGATGACAATAGAAGAACATAAGGAAAAGGCAATACCCCTTATCAATGGTGCTACTATAGCCTGTAATGATTTAGTGGTTCCCACTCCACCCAAAGTGAGTGAAAAGGATAAGAAAGAAAATGAATTTGAGGGAGTCATCACTGAGATTCTCCATATCTTCCTAGGAAATTCATTGACTACTTGTCTAGGGAAGATTGATCCATTTTTTTCTCACATTAATTGTTCAGGAAAATTTTCTAAAAAATTGTACTATTGATTATGGAGCATCCAATATTATCATGCCAACTAGAATTATGGAGGCATTGGGACTGAAGGTTGATAGCACTCATGGTAAGTGCTATTCCATTGATTCAAGAGAAGTTCCTATTATTGGTGTGATAAATGAACTTCCTTATAGATACATAGCTTATCTAGACAAAAAATTAAAAATGAGTGTGGTGGTAGTGGATATCCCACCTAATTATGGAATGCTGCTATCTCAAAAATGGAGTGCATCTATGTGAGGCAGTATGCAATGTGACATGTTTTATGCCACATTTCCCATTGATGGTAAGGACATTCAAGTGGTGCAAGAACCAAAGGTACCACATATGTTGGAGCATGTTCTTGAAGATGACACAATTCTTTTCATAGAAACTGATATCGATGATTTCAAGGTGGGAGAACTACCAAGAGAAGTTGATAGGTGGCCTATGTCTATAGAAAATGAGGTTTTGAGATTAAATCTAATAAGGATGGAATTTGTAAAATCTACTTTGATGGTGCAAGTTCCAATGAAAGTTTTGGTGTAGGGATACTATTGGTTTGAGCTAGTGGCAATACATACAAATTGTCTTTCACTTTATCATTTCTCTACACAAATAATGTGGTAAAATATGAAGCATTATTACTAGGATTGATATTGGCTGAGAATCACATAATAAAATAGTTAATGCTAATTGGTGATTCCCAAAGGCCTCGTAGCACTTGAAAGAGTGTTTGATAGTCAAGATAAAAGAAAGATTAAGACAATTGATGCTCATCCAGAGGACCTACAGGAAGTAAATTTGGGGACTCAAAATTTCCCTAAGAAAGCATGTGTAGGAAATAAAATGAACCCTAAGGTTAAGGAAATGCTAATTTTCTTAGAAAATATAGACATGTCTTTACTTGGTCATATGATAACCTAAATGGATATAGAGAGGAGTTATTTAAGCATGAAATTATTTTGAAGGAGAATGCTAAGGCTTTCAAGCAGAAGCAAAGACCAATTAATCCTACTTTGGCTCCCAAGATGCAAGAGGAGCTAGTAAAGTTAAGAGATGTTGGCATCATAAAGCCCATCAAACATTCTTCATGGGTATCCAATCTAGTGTCAGTAAAACAAAAGAATGCAGATATAAGGTTGTGTGTCAACTTTAGGAATTTGAATATATCATCATTAAAGGACAATTATCCATTTCCAAACATGGAATCCATGTTACAAAAGGTAACTCTCTATGAGCTACTATCAATGATGGATGATTTTTTAGGTTATCACCGAGTGAAGGTAAACGAGTCTGAGCAGTATAAGGCATTCACTACTCCATACTAGGCCACTTATGTATATGTGAGGATGCCCTTTGGTTTAACAAATGTAGGTGCCACTTTTCAGAGGGCAATAGATGTGGTCTTTTTCTAATTTTCTTGATGTATTTATGGCTATCTACGAAGATGAATTGATTTCCTATTAAAATAAAGATGAGGATCATTTCACACACTTGGAGAAGGTATTTATCAGAGCTTTAGTGTATGGGATCTCATTGAATCCAAAGAAATGTGCCTTTGGGGTCACTAAGGGAAAACTACTAGGGCAGATTCATTCCAAAGAGGGAGTAAGGATTGATCCTGAAAGGGTAGCAGCCATATATATTATCCCTCAATCAAAAACGTCAAAGGAATTCAGTCATTCTTTGGAAAGATAAATTTTTAAAGAAGGTTTGTGACTAACTTTGCAGAAATCAAAAGACCTATTTTCAAGATGCTAAAGAAGGGAGAAAAGGTGCTTTGAAATGAGGATCCTAGTTAGGCATTCAAAAAAATTATTGAAATCCCTAGATTTCTCTAAGCCAATGCACATTTTCTCTTTTTCTTCTTTTCATACTATTGTTATTGTTTTATTACAGAAAAATGAGGAAGAATTTGAACAACCCATTGCATTCTTTAGCAAATCTTTACAGGCCACAAAGCTCAAATATGACATGATTGAAAAGAAAGCATATTCTCTGGTTAAGGCTGTGAAGAATTTTAGAACTTACCTAGTAGGAGCTACTATCATAGCTTTTGTACCAAGTGTTGTTGTGAAAGACATCTTCACCCAGCAATAAACTATAGGAAGAAGGTGTAGATGGATCAAAAGGATCCAATAATTCAACATTAATGTCTAGATTAGAAAATTAGTAAGAGGGCAGGGCCTAGCTAAATTGATGGAAAAAACTAATTTGGAGGCTAACCAAATTAATCAGATAGAGATTTTTCATGTTGCACCTATCTGTGATATGCAAAAATGTGGATGGTATAGAAGGATTGTTCAATATTTAAAAATTTTGCAGTGTCCTATAGATATGGCTAACAATGACAAGAGGACATTGAAATTGCATGCCATCAAGTATGTGATTATTGAAAGTGGGCTATGGTGGAGAAACCCAGATGGTGTACTGATTAAATGTGTGGATGGAAAGTAGGAATTAGAACTCTTATAGGAATTGCATAATGGAGTGTGTGGTGGTCATTACATTGTAAAGACCACTACTCATAAGGTTTGGAGAGTAGAATTTTGGTGGCCTACTATTTTTAAGGATGCTCACAAGTTCGTTAAGACGTGGGATGCTTGTCAAAGGTTTGTAGGAAAGTTGAAGTTTTCAGGGAATCTACCACTTAGGCCTATTTCTGTTCAACCCCCTTTCAAACAATTGGGAATTGATGTCACTGGAGAAATCCTAGAAAAGTCTAGTAGAGGGAATTCATGGATGCTTGTTGCAACTGGCTATTTCAAAAAATGGGTAGAAGCAATACCCACAAGAAAGGAAAGAAGCAAAGTGGTGGTGGACTTCCTATTGAATAATATTCTCATTAGATTTGGAGTACCATAAAAGATCATCTCAAATAATTCTATGTGTTTTAGGTCTGAGGAATTTAGATATTTTTGTGATAAACATGGCATACAAGTTTCTTATTCTTCACCTTACCATCCTCAGAGAAATGGTCAAACTAAGTCTAGCAATAAGAGATTAACGAAAATACTCAAAAGGGTGATGGAAAAGAAAAAAAGGCTTGGGACTCGAAGCCAAAGTTGCCACTCTGCGCTGATATAGTGAATGTAAAAAAGGCTACTGGTTATTCACCATTAGGCTTGGTGTAGGGTCTAGATGCTAGGTTTCCACAAAATAACCTACAAAAGATGTATAATTTTTTGCAATAATATGATGATGTAGCATAGAAAAATGGATCTTTGGACATCATCATTCTCATTTGGGTCCTTCTTCTGGATGTTGGCTTAGTTTTTCCTTGATTTAGTGTTGTAATATGGTCAACACATTAACATTAGGTTTTGGGCCATTATGAATCAATAAGAATTTTATGATGCCTTGCAAAAGTGTTATAACACACCTTCACACTTTTCAAGGATCTTATTAATATATTTTACCTAAATAACCTCTTTTTATCACTTACAAAGCCTTATTTCAAAGTGTTGTAAAGTGTTGTAACACACTTTCACACTTTTCTAGGCTTGTCATTAATAATTGGACCTTTCTTATGCTTTAATTGGCCTCATTTTACACTTATAGGCCTTACTTAAGTGTATTTTTGAAAATAATCCTGATAAACATCATTTGAAACATCTAAATTCCAAAACCCACTTAAAACACCTTAGGAGGGACCCACTCTCCATTAGGGGTGAATGAGTCCCCTTTGGCACAAAAATAAAAATTATTTCAAATTTCTAGCGGGTTTTTATTTTCTAAGACCTAAGCTCGGCTCGTGATGTGGTATTTTTAGGAATTAGGGCATACTTGTGTATAAATAGAAGGTTTTTATATTAATTTTCATCTCCCCAATCATTCAATCAATTAATCAATCAATCACATAAGCATCCTAAGCATTTCAAGAATCTTCAAGTTTACATCCATTAGAGCTATTACTTGCATGTCTATAGAATTCTACTTCAAGGGTTTGGTGAGTTGTAGCATTTTATTTGTTCATTCATCATTCTCTTTTCATATTTCATTTCATTTTCAAGGGTTTATTAACCAACAAGGGGTTTGACAAAGGAAAACCCCTATTCACTAATCCTCGACATTTTTTTCCCTATCTTTGCATGTTATTTGCAATTCTAGGTTGCAGATTTGTCAAAGAGTAAGATTGGAAAAGTTTTCAACCAATTATCAAAGCTTTTCAAAGTTGTTAAAACCCTAAAAGAAGATTGTAGAACACCTACAGTTTGAATTCTGTAGTTTCAGATCTAGAAACCTATCAAGAGCAGAAGTGTAGACTAAGGGCTAAATATTCCACTTTTGAATTTCTAGAAACTCAAAAGTGGATTGATTCACCATCAGTGGTGAATGAGTCTCACTACCCAGGCTGAAACAATTTTTTTGTAGTTCTAAGTACCCAATTGTCTAAAACCTATTCTAGTAGAGTTTCCCAGAAAGCAGGACTGAGTTTCCCAACTTGGCATATGAGTCCCAATTGGCATCAATAGTGATTTCTTTAGGATTTCAAAGCTCTATTCCATCTCTCTCTAGTCTCCTGGTGCACACTTCATATGTCATAAGTTTATGCTATAGTTTACTTCAATTTCTAGGTCATTTTGCATATCACAGTGTGTTTTCAAACATTTTGCATTTCATAATTTTTCCATTAGTAGTTAATCCCTTTTATCAGTATTTAGAATTTAGGACAATCCCCTTTGACAGATTTCAATCTCTCTTCCATAGGAATATCAAGGGATTAATCTTAAGTGAGCCATTAATATTTTTGGTACCTCTCTCCTTTTAGGTGCAAAACCCTAGAAGTGTAAGAGAGTCCCCACATTCCAAAAAATATTTGGTTTATATGATGATATCTATGATGAAATGCATCATAGAATTGATAATCTAGTGCAATTAGATCAAACTAAAAGAGAAGCTGAAGCCAAAAATGCAAAACTACAGTTGCAAGTCAAGCACTTTCATGGTAAGAGAGCTTCTCCCAAAAAGTTTGAGGTGAATAGTATAGTACTAGCCTAGAATGCAAGGACCCAAGATAAGGGTAAAAATGGAAAGTTTGAAGCATTATGGTTAGGACCTTATCTAATAGCTAGCACACATGGGGAGGATTCTTACTTCCTCCAAATCTTGATAGGTGAACTTTTTGAACTACCAATACATAAACAGTTCTTCAAGCCATACTTTTCTTGAGTATGTTATGATTCCATGTACACTGTATGTTTTGTACATTTTGTATAGGTGTGTTGCTTTAGTTGTGTCTAGTTTGGTCTTTCTACCTAGTCCAAATAGTTTCCTGGTTTTTGGTTCACATCTGTTTGATTGGTCTGCTTCAACCTAAGATTCTAGGATCTCGCCATGCCTACGATAAGCATGCATCCCAAGTCAGAGCCACTGATGGAACTCTCAAAATTTTCATGTTCCATATCAAAACCTATTGAATTTTTGGTTACGTTTGTATCTGAGGGATTATGGTTTTGAATTCTATCACTGTTTAAGGGTTTTAGTTTACCTGAGATCCTACTTGAACAACCCTTGAGTTTGTTTCCTTGCCTAGGTTTTAATTCTCTATTGAATCCTTGTTGTCGGTTCGAGGTCTTTTAGGTTATGACTTATGCCACCAAAATACATAAAGTTACTGAACCTTTCATCTTGTCTTATTAGTTGTTATATGTTAGACCATTTTTTTAATTCCTCAAAATTCAGGCTAAATATTTCCTACTAAAATTGTTCAAGCCTTAGGTTTTTAATCCTATGGGTTATAGTCCCGTTGACCTAGTTGGGTCGCTATTCTAAGACTAACAGTTTTGGCATGTGCAGATATGAAGATATTTGATGATAGTTTGATTTTCAAAAGTAGATCTTGGTTGTTCATTGTGTTCCCATTCTATTTCATTGCTTATTATTTTATCCTCGCAAGCTAGCAGGCATAAACCATGTATCATGTGTATTGGTGAGACCAATGTCTATATTGAGGATGGCTACTAGTATTGAAAGAATATCGACTGTTGGTGTTGAGTATTGTGGCTATGTTGCCACCATTCCTCGCATGCCTGCTCCTTTTAATTCTTCATCAAAATATTCAAACAAGATGGTAGGCAACTGCCACATGCTGAGTCTAACTATGGGCTTAGTGTTTACAAGTAGTCAGAAGGTAGAGATTTAAAGTGCATTAGAAGTCGATAGTGGGTGACATGGGTTGATCATGACCACTCATTGTCCCATGCGGGCCCTACCTTTACTGACCAATTCCCAACATGGTGGCAAGAAATTACCATATGGAATAACCCAAAGTATGTGGAAGCATTAGATCAATGGAAAATATTAATCAAATATTTCAACATGAGGCATAGAGAATAAATTTTGGGGTACTAAAAGAAGATATAATACACATTTTTGAGATCTCTTAATCTAGGTTGTTGATAGTGTAAGAATAATAAGTCTATAGAAAATTGGTCTTGGATTAAGATGTGTGTATGAAGAGGTTGTGGGACTTAACCTCAACCCTTCCCTATCTCCCCATTCATGAATGTTGCACACAAGTTAGGACTCATGGTGTATATGGGTAATATTAAAATTTTGGACATCAAAATAAGAGATCTGATGAAATATTTTCATAAATCACATCATGGTCTCCTTCCATCCATTCTAAGTGAACCACAATTTTTCGTAGAGATATGGATCTCTTACACTTCTAAGATTTTTCACCAAAAAGGAGAAAGGTATCCCACAAAAAATTGGGGGTTCACTCAAGAATAATGCTAATATGATGCAAATATGTCTAACTGGAATTTCCTAAATGTAAATAATTGATAAAAGTGATGAATTATTAATGCAAAACTAATAAAATGCAAGATGTGTGAAAACACAATGTTGTATGCAAAATGACCTAAGAATGTAAATAAATTGTAACATAAATGAAAGAGACCGATGGGTGTACCTGAACTGGAATGTGATGAAGAAAAGCTATGGAATCCTACAAAATTTCTCAAAAATACCACATCATAGGCCAACCTCAAGGTCTAGAAAGTAATATATCACCATAATTTTGAAATAATTTTGATTTTTGTGCCAAGTCAGACTAAGTCCCCTAGTGGTGACTTGGTCCCACCAGGGAAATTTTAATGGGTTGTGGGAATTAATGTGTATTTAAAGATGTTTAATGGAATTCTTCACTGAAACACAGTTATGCAGGGCCTATGAGTGCATTAAGGGGCCAATTAAACATAAGAAAGGGTCAATTTATTGGTGAAAATCCTAGAAAAGCATTAAATTTTGTTACAACACTTTACAACACTTTGAAATAATGCTTGGTAAGTTACAAAAGGATGTTATTTAAGTGAAAAATAATAAAAGGGTCCTAGAAAAGTTTGAAAGTGAGTTACAACACTTTTACAAGACATCATAGAATTCTTAATGACTCACAAGGGTCTAAGACCTATTGTGAATGTGTTGACCACATTACAACATTAAATATAGGAAAATCTAGGCCAACATCCATAATAAAGATCCAAATAAGCTTAAAATTTCCAAGATACATTTTTTGTGACACATTTAGCCCCCACTTTAGTGAGAGGATGAACTTGCTTCAAATTCACACTAAAGTAGCCCAACATGCATATCAAGAGGGATCCAAATATACTCATGATGGAAAGATGAGAAAACAACAATAAAGAGGGATGATCAAGATCCCATGGCAAACCAAACATAAGCACAAAGGAAGACACATGAAAATGATGAAAAAGAATGAAAGGGAGAGAAGGAGAAGGAAAAAGAGAGTCAGATCAAGCTTCGATCATTTTTCCATCCCATTCTAGATCAGATCTAGGTTGTTTGTCTAAAAAATGCATATGCTCACTTTGAGGTGACATAACTCATGGTTGTCCGCTAGGTGAGAAGGCCTAAAAGGCGAGAAACATACACTCATGGTTGGTATGCACTGACACACGCATAGGTGGCTATGGCGAAAGTCATGCCTTGGAATATTATTCACACTCAACCATACCAAAGTTATGCCTCCTAATAACTTTAATAAGGTACCACAAAATAAAGTGAATTTTTGAGCTTCACGAGACAAACAAAACTTCATATGCTTGGAGCTCATGAACAAATGTGATGGCATCAGAGGAATGCAAGTTGTGTTATGTAAGGTGTCCATATAACAAATTAAAAATGCAACATGTAAATGATGTTCAAAGGAGTATTGCTTAGTTCATGTGAGGTTTTTAACTTAGGGAACATTGTGTCTAATGTCTCCAAGAGAGGAGCGATCAAAGGATAGAAAATTTGTAACATAGGGGATGCAGTGCATCACATCAGCAAAACAAGAGGAATGTAATACGCTAAGATAAAAAAAACCCATGAAGTAAATTACACCCAATGTCATCCACAAAGTGACAAAAAACATCGTATGAAGTAACAAGGCTATGCTAAGAACCAAGAAAAAGGAAAAATGAAAAATTATAATGCTAATGTATGCCCCCACTTCAAAGGAATTGCTACACACCGTACTATGAGAAATTACTTTAAAGTAGAAAATGAAAAATGCAAACAAGAAAGAAGACATGAGAGCCAACTTGAAAATCCCTTATGCCAAGTCATATGTTTCCAAGTAAAGTTGCGTCATGTGTGAAGGAAAGGAAAAAGAAAAGGAAAGGAAGGGGTTTCCCGCAAAATAAAAACACCAAACACATAAGTGATCTATGGATTTGGGGTCAATATATTATTTGTTGCAATGTTGTTTAAAGATATTAGAACTGTCATCATTCCCCAAATATAGAAAACTAGAAGAATGACACAAAGAGAGCGGTAAAAAAGAAAATGAAAGATCCTGTTGGGTCAACATGGAAGAGACATAGGGTGTCTCGATGCCTAGTGTCATCCCCAAAAGGAAAAAATAAAAAAAAAGAAAATGAAAAGGCGAAATAAAATGGAAAATATTTTGGGTAAACATGAGAGAGACATGAGCTGTCTCAATGCCTTGCATCATCTCGAAAAGGAAGAAAAAACAAAAAAGACAAAAGAAAAAGAAAAGAAAAGAAAAAGAAAAATCCTTTTGGGTCAAGATGAAAGAGACATGAATGTGGGTATGTGCAGGATCGTGATGGGCCAAAAAGTGGCGATATGATGGGCATGTGTAGGGTATGTGGCTGCCAACTTTTTTTTACCCAAAATTCATGAAACAAACAGGGTTTTTAAAGGAGATTCTCAACTTTCCACAGTGTAAATTATGTTTTACTTTGAATTTAATAAATAATTATTATTCATTTTCTATTTGAATTATGACTAAAGTCCTGATTGATAGGCTGATTGAAAACATCTATAGCTTTCAAACGGTAACATTTTTTGAATCTGAAACATGCATCACATTCTATGCTTCACATACTATAGGATTAAAAAATAAAAATTGAATTTCATGAAGTTTTGACTATGTTAAGGTGTTCAGACATACGAGTTTTTATAAATTTTTAAAGTTGTAATAAAAAATTCATAATTAATTATTTACTTAGAAAAAAGTTACAAAAAAATATACATCACATCGAGACATGAGTCTTCTACTTATATCTAAAATATTATTAAAAATATTATCATTTTATTGTGGCTAGGGTGGTCAGACGGACATCTACTTCTTATTTTTTTTTCCTTGAAATTTAAGTACTACTACATTGAAATTTCAAATTTTCACCAAATAGATTTTTCTTTTTAAATAAACCTAGTAGTTTAGAAACTACATTCAATTTGCTACAGATTCTATTCTTACATATTTTGAAATAATATAGATAACTTATTCAAATTTTTATGTCAAGTTGCCTAACTCTAATTTTTTGAAGTTTTGCCACTTGCCTATTTTTTTTCCATGATGATCCGCACATACCCATATCTAATTCCTTGTGTCATCCCCAAAAGGAAAACACAAGGCAAAATGAAATGAAAAGGAGAAATACAATGGAAAATATTTTAGTCAACATGAGAGAGACATGGGGTGTCTCAATGCCTTGTGTCATCCCCAAAAGGAAAACACAAGAAAAAGACAAAATAAAAGGAAAAGAAAAAGAAAAATCCTTTTGGATCAACATGAAAGAGACATGAATTTCTCAATGCCTGGCATCATCAGGAAAAGGAAGACACAAGAAAAAGACAAAAAAGGTGAAAGCGATGCATGATATATAAAATAATGAAGGTACAAATAGAAGAATGTCACAAAGAAAAAGAACATCAAATAGAACATCACGAAGGAACACGTTATGCACATGCAAACACACAAAAGAAAAAAATAAAGAATATGTAGAAGACTAGTACAGAAAATGCGAGTCAACCATCGAGCAAGTCATCCACCTACCAATCTCATTCAATATAAGTGGAAGGTGAATAATGCAGGTAAGGGACAACAAAAAATTCATTACTAGGACAAGGCTAGCAACTTCTTGCCCCCACTAAGTGCAAGACAAGAATGAGCCAAGGTAGGAGATGGGAAAGATAATGTAATAGTGAGAAGAGATTGTTCTACAACTATTACATGAGGAGGAGTTGGAGGGTGTTTTATGGAATTATTGGATAACAATTATCATCATCAAAATGATACTTGCTCAGAATTTATTTCAATTGACGAAACTCATCACTTCTATGTCCAAGAACACAATGATAGGAACAATGTGGAATGTTAGCATCTTTAGGATACATCACCAACCTATTCATAGGTGGTAATAGTATGAGTCCTTTGTTTAAAATTATTTTCAATTTCCTTTCACACTCAAGTGGTGGGTGGAGAGGAAACTTGAGTTTTTGTAACTTGTAAGGTCTTTTGTGTTTTCTAGATTCACTCTTTTCTTGAATGGAAAGAGAAGGAGGACCCACAGTGATCCTCTCATCCTTTTCATTGTTATTAGGAAAGGGTTGATCTTGAGGAAGAAGGAAATTTAGATCGAGAGGGGAATCAAAGATCACCATGCCATCATCACAAAGCCCCCATTATTCTCTAGGAGGCTTATTGTTATGAGAGGGATCTTGATAACCTAATCCCATTGTGTTTTCATCTTTTAGAATTTTCTCTAAGAGTTGATGAATGCCATGTTCAGTTGTTGTGTCACATCCTTGTTTTCTCAAAATGGTAAAAGCATTTCCATAGGTTTCCTCAAGGTTTATTGGAGTATTTTTTACTTTTTTATCATAGAATAGTTGAGTAGTTGTTTGTTTAGAAGAACTAGGTTCACCTTCTGGAGGGAATTTAGGTCCTTTTCTTGTTTCAGGATGTAAGTAACCAAACAAATAAGGATGTAGTACTATCAGAAGATCATCTTGTTTCATGGAGGGTTAAAAGGATCTATTAGCTTCAAGGTTTTCAAGGAATTCATTCAAGAACTTATTCATGCTATCATCATTATCTCCAATGATGTCAACATCATGAGGATTTGAAGGACCATAAGGAATTTCAATGTCATTAGGATCAGTTCTAAAGGAACAACTTGACATATCAACTAAGGATTTTAATGGCATCCAAAGCTTATTAAAACACATAGCCATGATGCAAATGAATGAATGGAAAATAAGTGCAAGAAATGGAATAAAATAACAAATCTAGAAACTGTAGCAAAATTGTAATAACAAAAAATAGAAATGAAAAAAATGATCTAGAAATGACAAAAGTTACAGTGCAGAATGTGCAATTGGACTAAGTCGCCCAAGGTGGTGAATTAGTCTAGGTAGTGATTTTTTTGAGAATTTTTCATAATATTGAAATGGAATTTTATGCTTTTTAGGTTTTTAGATTCAGATATAATATGAACATGTAGAATTTTGTGAATTTGGAATGAAATAAAATGCAACAATGCAAGCTATATGAGCTTTCGACTAATGCAATTTTGAAAACACTAGGATGCAATTTCAATAATGAAAAATAAAATGCAATTCCAATGCAAGTTATTCCTAGGATGCAAATGCACTTGAAATCAGAAATAGAATGTTCAAAATGAAGGTTCACCAAAATGAACCACAAATTTTTGTAGAGATAGGGCTCTCTTACACTTCTAGGATTTTTCACCTAAAAGAAAAAAGGTATACCACAAAAACTTTGCGGTTCACTAAAGACTAATGCTAATATGATTGAAATATGTCTAAATGGAATTTCATAAATGCAAAGAATTGATAAAAGTAATGAATTATTAATGCAAAACTAATAAAATGCAAGTTGTTTGAAAACATAATGTTGCATGCAAAATGACCTAAAAATGCAAATAAACTATAACATAAATGAAAAATACTAGAGAGGTGCACTTGGAAAATGGAATGTGATGCAGAGAAGCTCTAGAATCCTACATAATTTGTTGTTGAAGCCAACTAGGACACTTACACCAAGTTGGGTGACTTAGTCATGTTTAAGGGAAATTCTATCGGAATAGGTTTCAACCAAAAGGGTATCCAAAAATACAGAAAACACTTTTTAGGCATGGAAGTGGGACTAATTCACCACTAATGGAAACTTAGTCCACCTTCAACTTTTGGGAATTTCAAAGATGCAATCTATAGCTCTCATTCTGCACTTTGGTTCATGACAGGTGTCTGGTTTAGAATCTGTAGAGTTTGGTCTGTAGTCAATCTGCAAGCTTCTTTAGGGCATTGTTGACTTTGAAATAGTTTTATGGATTGATGAAACCTTTTAACACCTTTCTCTTTAACAAATCTACATACAAGACCTGCAAAAAATACATGCAAAGAGGGGAAAAAGGGTTAAGGGTTAGTGAATAGGGGTTTCCCTTGGTCAAACCCCAATTTGGTAATCAAACCCTTGAAAATAAAAGAAAATGTAAAGAGAATGATGAATGAACAACATGAAATTCTATAATTCACCAAACCCTTGATCTAGAAATCTGAAGATATGCAAGTAGATGCTCCAATGGATGTATGCTTAAGAATTCCTAAAATACTTGAGAATGATGAAAATAGAATATTAAGAAAATCAGGAGATTAGAAGATGAAAAATTAAGGGAAAACCCTTTATTTATACTTTATTATACTAAACTTCCCAAAAAAAACATATCACAGGCCAACCTCAAGGTCTAGAAAATAATATCCCACCAAATTTTTTAAATAATTTTGATTTTTGTACCAAGTGGGGCTAAGTCGCCCCTAGCAGTGACTTGGTCCCAATAGGGAAATTTTAATGGGTGGTGGGAATTAAAGTGTATTTAATGATGTTTAAGAGGATTATTCTTTGAAACACACTTAAGTAGGGCCTATAAGTGCATTAAGGGGCCATTTAAACATAAGAAAGGGTCAAATGATTGATGACAAGCCTAGAAAAGTGTGAAAGATTGTTACAACAATTTGAAATCAGGCTTGGTAAGTGATAAAAGGAGTTTATTTAAATAAATTATAATAAAAGTGTCCAAGAAAAGTGTGGAAGTTGGTTACATAGAATTATTAGAATTAGTAATTCTATAATACATCATAGAATTATTAGTAATTCACAAGGGTCCAAGACCTAATGTGAATGTGTTGACCACATTAAAACATAAAATCTAGGAAAAAATAGGCCAACATCCATAACAAAGATCCAAATGAGCATAAAAATGTCCAAGATACATTTTTTTGCAACACACTACGGGATGATGGTAGTATAAAAATATTTGAGGATAGGTGAACCGTAGATTTTTGGGTATGGTTATAGGCTACTCTTGCACTCTTAGGATGTTTCACCTAAAAGGAGAGAGATAAACCCCACTCAAAGGATCTAAATAGTTCACTCAAATTATGTAATGTATGATTTTATTTAGACTAAATGAGATGACCTAAGTGCAACTAAATGAACTTTTTGACTAATTATAAATGCAGAACCTAAGAATTATGCAATGTTGGAAAACACAATGTGATATGAAAACATGAACTAAGAATGAACAAATGCAAAACAAACAGAAAAAGGTTGAATCAGAGTGCATCTGGGCAGAGAATGGAGAATCTAGAATGTTCTAAATGTTGTTTGAGATCAAGAAAATCACCAGTGGGACTCATTCACCACTGATGGAAAATTAGTCCTACTTGTGATGAAAACTATCAAAAACCAGTATCTGATTGTCGGGATCTGGAATATGACAAAATCAAAATTTTCATCCTTAAGGTGGGACTCATTCACCATTGATGGAAAATCATTCCACTCCCAAAATTTTGATAAATCAGGGGACAATTCTATAGCACCAAATCCGAGGTTGTTTGCTTGTCAGGTTATTAAATTCAATTCTGTAGAAAACTGATAGCATGTCTTCTCCAAGCTTGAAGTAGGATGTAGTTGATTTGAAACACTTTGTTGACTTCTTTTCCAATTTTCAACACCTAAATGCTTGTCAAATGTGCATACACAAGTCTGCAAACACACATGCAAAAGGGGAAAAATTTTTAAGGATTAGGTTATAGGGATTTTCCTAGGTCAAATCTCACTTTGGTAATCAAACCCTTAATGAAATGATGAAATGAAAGAGAATGATAAATGAATAACATGAAAATTCTATCAACTTACCAAACCCTTGTTGAAGAAATCTGAAGATATAACAATGGTTGCTCCAAAACACATGATTATTGCTTGATTCAATGATGCAAAATGATTCAATGCTCTCATGAATGAAATGTTTGCTTGAATGAGTTAGGAGATGTAAAATGAGAAGAAAAAAATATATTAATACACACTTGTGCCTTAGTAACCTGATGATACCGTATCACAAGAAGACATAAGGTGATTTTAAATAAAAACCCAAAAGAAAATTTGAAATATTTTGAATTTGGAGCCAACAGGGACTCATTCACCACCCATGGTGAATGGGTCCCACCTTGCACTTGGGTATGTGCAAGATCATGATGGGCCAAAAAGTGGCAATATTATGGGTATTTGTAGGGTATGTGGCTGAGGACTTTTTAATTCAAAATTGATGAAACAAAAAGGGTTTTAGAGGAGATTCTTAGCTTCCCACCAATATAAATTATGCTTTACTTTGAATTTAATAAATTATTATTATTAATTTTCTATTTGAATTATGACTAAATTCCTAATTCATAGGTTGATTGAAAAACATCTATAGCTTTCAAACAAGACGTTACTTGAATCTGAAACATGCTACACATATGCCTGGCCATGTCTATAGGATTAAAAAAGAAAAATAAATTTCATGAAGTTTTGACCAGATTAAGGTGGTTAGGACATGAGTTTTATATTTTAAAAGTTGTAATAACAATTCATAATTAATTATTTACTTTGGAAAAAAATTACAAAAAATATGCATCACATCTGGACATGAGTCCTCTACTTATATATATAAAATCTTATAAAAAAATAATTATCATTTTATTATGGTTAGGTGGTCGCATTGCATCGCATTCTCTTATTTCTCCCCAAAAATCCAAGTACTAACAGATTGAAATTTCAAATTTTCACCAAATAGATTTTGTATTTGCCTTTAAATAAACCTAGTAGTTTAGAAACTACATTCAATTTTCTAGAGATTCTATTCTTAAATATTTTTTAAATAATAAAGATAACTTATTCAAATTTTTATGTCAAGTTGCCTAACACTAATTTTTGTAAATTTTTTGCCACTTAAGGGCCTATTTTTTCCATGATGATCCTGCACATACCCACTTGAAAGTGGGTGTCAAGAATTAATTCATATTTAATGTTGTTTATTAGGTTTACATTTAAAAACACATTTAATTAAGCCTTATAAGGGCATAAAGGGGTCAAATAAAGCATAAGAGAGGTGTAAATAGTGAAATTATGCCTAGAAAAGCATGAAATATTGTTATAAGACTCTAGAACACTTCAAAATAGGACTAAATAAGTGATGAAAAGGTGATTTTTAGGTGAATTGTAATTAATAGAGTCTAGAAAATTATAGAAATGTTTTACATCACTTCACAACACCTTCACAAGATGCCATAATTTGAATTTTCAGGACCTAATGTGAATGTTCAAGCCACATTACATCAATAAATCATAGAAAAATTGAGCAAATATCATGAAGAAAGGCCTAAAAGACCATGGGAATGACAAGGGGTCAATTTTTGACAGCACATTTAGTCCCCACTTTAGTGAGAGCATGAACTTGCTTCAAACTCACTAAAGTAGCCATACATATTGAGTAGGCAGTCTCAATGCAGTTAAGTTAGCAAGGCAAAATGACAATGATGAAGAGGGATGATGAAGCCCCTAGGATGAAGATCACATGAAAAAATAGACATAGGAACAAAGGAACAAACATATGTTGAAATAAAAGAAGAAAAGGAAGAATTGATTCGAGCTTCAATCGTTTGTCCCACTAGTTGTGGATTAGATCTAGGCTAATTTTCTAAAAAAGAGAATGTATACTCACTCTGGGGTGACAAAACTCATGGTGGTCCACCAGGTGAGAAAACCTAGAAAAATGGTGAAGTACACATGCTAGTTGGTATGCACTCACAAACACATAGGTGGCTATGGGGAAATTTTGTTCCGCTAAATGGGCTTCCCACTCAACCATATCAAATTTATACCTCTTGATAACTTTAACAAGGTGCCACAAAGGAAAAAATGTTAGTTCGAGCTTCATGAGACAAGCAAACCTTTGTATGCTTAGTACTCATGGACAAAAATAATAGTACCACAAGCATGCAAGTTGTCTTATGCAAGGTGGAAAAGATGCAAAATGTAAAAATGTAAAATGGAAAAATGTAAAAGTGTAAACTGTAAAAGATGTTCAAAGGAGTCTTCTTAAGTTCATGCAAGGTCTATCACTTAGGGAACATCATTTCTAACATCTCCAAGAGAGAACCAATCAAATAATAGTATATTCACAACTTAGCGGATCCAATGCATCACATCAGGCCACCAAGAGGAATATAATATGCTAAGATAGATCACATTCATGGAGGATATAACACCCAATATCATCCAAAAAGTGAAAAACACATTGTATGAAGTGACAAGGATACACTAAGAACCAATAATACAAATGAAATGATGCCAATGTATGACCCCACTTTAAAGGAATTGCTACACATCATTCTATGAGCAATTACTTTAAAGTAGCAAAGGATAATTGAAAAGAGAAAACAAGACATGAGAGCCAACTTGGAAATCCCTATGCCAACTCATATGTTTCTAAGTTAGGTTGCTTTATGTAAATGAAAGAGAAAGCAAAAGAAAGGGAGTTTCCCCTAGAAGGAAACACACCAAACACATAAGGGATCTATGGATTTGGGGTCAGTATGTTCAATGCTGCAATGTTTTTATGAAAGATCTTAGAACTTTCATCATTCCCCAAAGCACATAGAACTGGAAGAATGACACAAAGAGAGTGAAAAAAGAAGAAGTTTGTTTTGGGTCGACATGGAAGATACATTTTGGTCTCAATGCTTTGCATCATCCCCAAAAGGAAAAACACAATTGAAAAGAAAACAAAAGGCCAAAAGCAAAGGAAATTTTTTTGGGTCAACATGAAGGACACATTTCAGTCTCAATGCCTTGTGTCATCCCCAAAAGGAGAACACAAAAGAAAAATGAAAAGGTATGTGTAGGATCATGATGGGCCAAAAAGTTGCAATATGATGGGTATGTCACTGATGACTATTTTTTTACCCAAAATTGATGAAATGAAAAGGGTTTTTAAAGGAGATTCTTAGCTTTCCATAGATATAAATTATTCTTTACTTTGAATTTAATAAGTAATTATTATTCATTTTCTATTCAAATTACGACTAAAGTCCTGATTGATAGGTTGATTGAAAAACATCTATAGCTTTCAAACGGTATCGCACTTTTGAATCCAAAAATATGTATCACATTCTATGCTTCAGATACTATAGGATTAAAAAATGGATTTCTCATGAAGTTTTGACCTCAAGTTAAGGTGGCTCTATTGATGAGTTTTATATTTTTAAAAAATTGTAATAAAAAATTCACCACTATTTACTTGGAAAAAAAAATTACAAAAAAATATGCATCACACATCAAGGCACACGAGTCCTCTACTTTATATCTAAAATCTTATAAAAAAAAAAAATATTATCATTTTATTGTGGTTAGGTGTCAGACATGCACCTACTTCTTACTTTTTCCCTGAAATTTAAGTACTATACATTGAAATTTCAAATTTTCCCAAATAGATTTAAAAAAAAAACCTAGTAGTTTAGAAACTAAATTCAATTTCTACAGATTCTATTCTTACATTTTTGAAATAATATATTACTTATTCAAATTCTTATGTCAAGTTGCCTAACTTTGATTTTTCTAATTTTGCCACTTAGAACTGCTTTTTCCATGATGATCCTGCACATACCCGAAAAGGAAAAAGGACCTTTTGGGTCAACATGGAAGAGACATAGGGCATCTCTATGCTTTGCATTATCCCCAAAAGGAAAAAACAAAGAAAAAAGGAAAAAGGAAAAAGGACCTTTAGGGTCAACATGGAAGAGACATATGTCATCTCTATGCTTTGCGTCATCCCCAAAAGGAAAACAAAAAAGAAAACATGAAATAGGAAAAAGGACATTTTGGGTCAACATGGAAGAGACATAGAGCATCTCTATGCTTCGCGTCATCCCCAAAAGGAGAACAAAAAATAAAATTGAAAAGGAAATGCACGACATAGAGAAGAATAGAGGTATGAATAGAAGAAGTGTACAACAAGAGAGAACATCAAACACATGATACAGGGGAACATGATACACACAGAATCAAACCTAAAGAAAATAAAGGAAAAAAGGCTTAGTAAGGTGAATGCAAGTAATCCATCTAACAATTCATCTTCCTCCCAATCATGTTCAATGTATTGCGAGGGCGATTGACTGTGCAAAGGAAGAATTGCAAGTGCCAAACTAGGAGATGTGCTAGGTTCGTTGCTTGGTATAAAAAAAAATTCATTTAAGCTCATGGTAGATGAAAATAAATAATTTAGATCATTATGCACTTCTTCATCTATTTTTACAATCTCCTCATGATCATCATCATCAAGATTGATTACGATGGGATGATAGAGACTTATTTCCAAGGAGGATGTATCAAAAGTTGTGGCTATTGGATCAGATCATTTTATTGTGAGGGATGGACTATGTCATCTTGTGGTGGGTTTGGAGAAAGAGGGTGGTCATCTATTTCTTTTTTCAAAGGCGAAGGTTGGTTTTCTTTGGTTTCTTCCATTTGAGACTAACGAGCAAGGAGATGATGATGATGCCTACGCTCCCTAGCACCACAATTTCATTTTATTTTGTTTTGAAGTTCTTGAGGTGTAAGAGTGGGTTGAATCATCATAGGTTCCTTTTCTTCTCGAGGGGGAGAATGAAAGAAACTAAAGAAGATGAGTCAGTCACTTTCTATTTAGCTTTATACACTTGTTTAATGCAGGGAGGTATGACAGGATTGGTTTCATTTTCCCTTGGTCATTTAAACGATGGTGGGGAAGTGTCTAGGGGTGGTTCTTTAGGAGGTTGTATGGTTTGTTCAATTTTCAACTCAGGATAAAGCATGGTTTCATCTAGGATAGGAGGAGTGAAAGCAGACAAGGACATCTTATGAAGAGACAACTCAACTATTCATTTGGCTATGAAATTTTGATAGGCTATGAAAAAGAAATCCTTACGATGAGTGATAGGTTCCATATGTTCAAGACAATAAGATTCTAAGGAGAAATTACCTTTAGAGGACAATGGATTAAAGCCGCTATGGTGTATGGTAAATATTTCATTGCCATGTGTAAAATTAAAACATTTGTGAATAACTAAGGGGACTACTTTCTTCAAGTAGAGCCAAGGATGACCCAACTGTAGATGAAATTGGTCTGATTGTGGAATGATATAAAATGTTACATCTAAAATTTTAGGTCCTACTTGTAATGGGAGTGTGATCGATCCAATTTTTGGGCATGCAAAACCAGTATGTGTTTTAATCCATGCAGTTGGTTTATTATAGTCATCTTCATATAACTCATGTAATACTAAAAACCCTTATGTGATCACATTCTCACCACAGGTGGGATTTATTAATATCCCATTGGTGGGCTTATCATAGATTCAACCGACTAAGTAAAGAGGACCATTAGGAAGTTTTTTAAGTATATCTTTAGAATAAAAAGTCATATCAAGAGTTTTTTTGGTTGGGCCATTATGAGGGATAACATCTATTGCACCCACAAGTTCATCCAAAGGATTAAACTAGGTAACATTTGGAGTTATATCATGTTGTTCATTATTTGTATCAATGTGCATGACTTGAGGGTTTGAAGGTTCACTAGCCTTGACAAATGACACATTATGTTAGGCATGGGGTTGTTAAAAATCTATAAATTCTGGTTAGGGGGTGCAATGGACTTAGTGCATTGATCATTGACACCCATAATGGACAAACGACCTAAATCAATGAGTTCTTGAACTAAGTGTTTGAGATGCTTACATTTTTTAGTGTCATGTCCATTTTGGCGATGAAAATGACAATAAATGTTAGTTTTAAAGGTGGGTGGAAAAGGCTTGGTGGTATCAAATGGCTTAATGGTAGGAAAAGTAATCATTTGTTGTTGGATTAATTGGCTCATTGTATTATGAAGGGTATCAAGTAAGGGAATAAATTGTCTCTTCATGTCCCCATAGGTATAGGGTACCACTGCTTTAACATCTTGCACTTGACTTTGAATAGGTTGGGTTGGTTGTGGAGGAGGTGGATTAAATTATAAAAATCCTCTATTTGGTTTTGTAAAGTTTTGTGTGTTGTTTTGATTGTTTTGCTTAGACTTCTCAGCTTAGTTAGAAGTGGACTTTGAATCACAACTTGAAACCAAGTTATGATATTCAAAAAAGGTTGTGCACAAATGCATGAATGAAGGAAATTTCTTCATAGTTAACTTATCCTGAAGGTGGGTGTGTAAGTTTTCAATAAACATCTTCTGCAGATGTGAATCAGATATCTCGACATCAACTTGAGCATATAACGATTGATAACACGAAATGAAGCTAGTTACTTTTTCATCGACATTTTGTCTACATCGCATTAAATCGACCATTGTCTTTTTAGGGGTCATATGAATTGGGAAATGACTTATGAAGGCATCCACAAGTTCATTGAACAATCAGATGGAATGATTAGGTTTTGAAAACCACTCTAATGCAGTGTCCTTCAAGGTCCTAGGAAAAAGTTTGGCTAACAGCTTATCATCAAGGACAAAATCACTACACAAGGTTGTATAAGCATTGACATTATTAGTAGGGTTTCCTTTACCTTTGTATTACTCAAACCTAGGCATTTTTATCCCTTGTGGCATTTGTGCACATAAGATTTCTAAGGATAATGGACTACTACAAACATGGTATGTGGGTTCCGGAGCATTTCGACTCTGGATAATGGTGGATATTTGTTGTTGCATGGATGAAATGGTGTTAAAGAATTGTGTAATTATTGGATCAGTGTAAGTGGTATGAGGTGGAAGAGAAAATGGAGATGGAGTGTATGTAATGTGAGGGGAAGTGAAAGGGACACTAAGAGGGGTGAAGGTGGAGGATGGAATATACAATGCCACAAAAGAACTAGAAATGCTAGTTGGAATTGTGAAAGGAGACACATGACTAACCTGTTGCATAGTTGTTGTAACCTAAGGAGTGGTATAAGTTGGTATGGATGCTATGGTGGAAGGGGGAGGAATGTGAGGCCCTCCTTGGTTTGCGATTTTTTTTTTTGATTGGGAAGTATTAGGAGCATGTTTATTGTATATTTCAGCAATTATTTTCATGAATTGTAAGCCCTCATCACTTCCAATCAACTGATGAAGGTTTTCTATTTCAAGTATGGTAGTGGTGGAAAAAATTTCAAGGTATAAGTCTTGTTGTAAATGTGAAAAATCCTCATGAATACTAATGACCTTTTCTTGCGGAATGAATTTTTTTTTTGTTTCAACATTCATTGGGTGGAAAGATGAAGGCATAGAAGTGGTATTGTCCATTCCTAATGCACCATTGTCCATACTAGGAGTAGGAGCTCTTGAGATCCCAAGGTCCACAATGAAAGTGCTATCATGAGAAGCCATGGGTCTAGAAATTTTTCTCACTGAAGTATTATCAATGGGGCGCCAAACACTCATACAAGTACCACAAAGGATGGGGTGTATGTAAATGCAATGTAATCTAGGAGTGCAAAATGAAAATAACAGAAATTATGCAAACTAAAATAAAAAAATAATAATAGAGAACATAAATGTAGGAAATGCCTAGAAAGTGCCTAAAAATAAAATGTGAAATGTGCAAGTGGACTAATTCGCCTAGTGTGGCGAATGAGTCCAACTATGATATTTTTATGTGTTTTCAAAAAAATTGAAGTAAGTTTAATGATTTTCAGATGCTAATAAAGGATGTAGATGCAAAATTTTAGTTTTTTCAATGATATGCAAAAATGAAATCTAAATGAGTCTTTCACTAATGCAATATGAGAAACCCTAGGATGCAAAAACAAAACAATTCCCTAATTGAATTTTGATGCAAATGATGTCTAGGATGCAAGATGCAATTGGAATAAAAAATGTAAAGTGATCAATAGTCAGGTTCACCAACATGAACCATAGATTTTTGGGTAAGGATTATAGGCTACTCTTGTGCTCTTAGGATGTTTCACCTAAAAGGAGAGAGATAAACCCCACTCAAAGGATCTAACTAGTTCACTCAAACTATGTAATGTATGATGTTATTTAGAATTAATGAGATTATATGAGTGCAACTAAATGAAATTTTTGACTGATTATGAATGCAAAACCTAAGAATTAAGCAATGTTGGAAAACATAATGTGATATGCAAACATGAACTAAGAATGAACAAATGCAAAACATTACAAAAAAAATGCTGAATCAAAGTCCACCTAGGAAGAGAATGGAGAATTTGGAATCTTTTGAATGTTGTCTGAGATCACAAAAAATAACCAATGGGATTCATTCACCATTGATGGCGAATCAGTCCTACTTTTGATGAAAACTATTAGAAAATGGTTTCTGAGTATCGGGATCTAGAATCTGACAAAATATGGATTTCTAGGCTTAAGGTGGGACTCATTCACCACTGATGGTGAATTAGTCCACTCCCAAAATTTTGAGAAATTAGAGGGAAATTTTGTAGCACTAGATCTAAGGTTGTCTTCTTGTCAGGTTGCCAAAGTCAAATCTACAGAAAACAAACATAATATCTTCTCCAAGCTTGAAATAGGATGTAGTTGACTTGAAACACTTTGTTGACTTCTTTTCCACTTTTCAACACCTAAATTCTTGTCAAATATGGATACACAACTCTGCAAACACACATACAAAAGGGGATAAATGGTTAAGGGCTAGGTTATAGGGATTTTCCTAGGTCAAATCCCACTTTAGTAATCAAACTATTAATGAAATAATGAAATGAAAGAGAATGATAAGCAAATAACATGAAAATTCTATCAAGCTACCAAAACCTTGTTGAAGAAACTTGAAGATATAACAATGGCTACTCTAAAATACTTGATTATTGCTTGATTCAATGATGCAATGTTCTTGAATGCTCTAATGAATGAAAAGATTGCTTGAATGAGTTAGGATATGTAAAATGAGGAGAACAACACATATTTATGCACACTCATGCCTTAGTAACCTGATGATAGCTCATCTCAGGCCTACATAAGGTGATTTGAAATATTTTGAATTTGGAGCCAACAGGAACTCATTTGCTACCCATGGTGAATGGGTCCCACCTTGGACTTGAAAGTGGGTGTCGGAAATTAAGTCATATTTAATGTTGTTTGTAGAGTTTACATTTGAAAACACACTTAATTAAGCCTTGTAAGGGCATAAAGGGGTCAAATAAAGCATAAGAAAGGTGTAAATAGTGAAATTATGCCTAGAAAAGCATGAAATATTATTACAAGATTTTACAACACTTCAAAATAGAACTTAATAAGTGATGAAAAGGTGATTTTTAGGTGAATTGTAATGAATAGAGTCTAGAAAAGTGTAGAAATGTTTTACAACACTTCACAACACCCTCACAAGATGCCATAATTTGAATTTTAAGGACCTAATGTGAATGTTCAAACCACATCACATCAATAAATCAGAGAAAAATGGACCAAATATCATGAAGAAAGGCCTAAAAGAGTATAAAAATGACAAGGGGCCATTTTTCTATGGCACAAATGGAAAGATGAAACTATTAAAACTATTTTAGATTAAGCAGTTTCAATTTGTCAAAATTATGATATGAGCACACTAAAGAACAATATGGATATGTTGGCTCATTAAGAGGTTTTCTTGTTGGAGTTTGATAAGGAGGCCAACCAAATTGTTACCAAGTATGCTCCTTATAGAGAAAATGTAAATGAAGTCATGGATTTCAACTGGCCTACTGAAGAGGAATTCCTTGCATGGAGATGCAAATACTTGGAGGGAGTGGTGGATTAATAACAAATGGTGGGAGAGTAACTTGAAAATTTTGATTCTAAAGTCTGTAAACATGATGAATAATTGATACGTGAAAATGCACTACATAGCCTAAATTTAATACAAATTAGGCTTTTACTAAAGTATAGAAAATATGGTGAATCTTCTTCAAATTGAATTGATGACAGGGCTCTAGACATGGGCTTATATTTTGTCCTTTCTTTTTTATTTCGTTCGTGTTTTCTTTCTTTCCACATGGTGTGCGTGGGCGCAAATTTTGAGGTAACTCTTTGAAGATACTTTTTGAAAATAGGATTGGATCTCCAACAACAAATGAAGGCTACTTTAATTTCAAACATATTTCCCACCTCTTGGGAATGTTGAGTAACTAAAAAAGGAAACTTTATTATAACGGTCCAATAGGGTATTCACATGTGTAGTTTTTGGCCTGAAGCTTGTTTTTCTCCTTCATTTCTATAAGAAGGAATTCAGGGCTAGAAAGTAGGGGTTCATTGTTTTTCAATCGACACTATGAATTATAAAAGGAATATCAAGCATGTTTAAAGTTTTGTCTTAAGTTTAGAGTCTATTATTATGCATGCAATTTTGATAGCAATATAGAAACTACAATAAAGAGTGATACAAATTTCATAGTTATTGTCTCTCCTTGTACTCGTTTTATGAGTTATGAATGAAAGTAATCAAGGATTATTTGTTTCATATCTTTTGTTTCTTAATGGATGTTTGATTTCACTCTTGCTTATTAGTTCAATGAATTAATGTAAATTCTTGGATGAGATTCTTTACTTATAAGAATTAGGTACTAGGATATTGGTAAGCAATGATGATCATGAATATGATAGGGGAGTGTTGTAATGTAGTGTTTCTTGAGATTGTATGTTGCTATTGTTGATTTGTTGTCTGGTTGCATAGGTTGATATTGACTCCATTTTTGGGATAAGGCACTAGTTCATGAAAAGTATTCATAATTTAGTTTCTAGGTTGATTCATCTTCTAATCAATTTTGTTTCAAAAACTTTCAAATGAGCACCACTGTAGTTATTTTGTGTTGAGTTTCATTGTTCTCATGCTCCAAGTTTAGGATATCAATAAATGAGCTGCCAACTTGTTTGATATACTATGTTGTTGAGTAATTGTATGAGGATTATCTATTTTGTACAATGTATTAAAATAGTGGTCATACAAATTATTGAGCATACATTATGGGATCACTCTTTGGGGTTTCATAGAGCCCAAAGTGTAGGAGTAGAAGTCTTGTAGATTTTACTCATTCATTGGCCAATCCCTTTGGAGTACTAAGTACTGGAAATAACAAAGTCCATAGTTATTTATGAAGATCAACTTGGTTATTAAAAAATAAACAATAGCTTATAGAATATTTAAAATAATTTGTATTTCACAATGTTGAGACTGATAACATTGATAGAGATAATGAAAATTTTAGACTTTTGTTGGGGTAAAAGCAAGAAGTTGGGTCCATGAAGAGGGTTAGTTTCGGACAAAAAAACATTCTCATAGAAAACACGTACACGTTATTAAAAAAATGCATATGCATTATGCTTCAGGTACTCGAGCTTGAATAAATGTGTATGCACTATATAACATATGTTTTATATAATGTATATGTGTTTTATAGCGTACTTGTTATATAACATGTACGTGTTATATAGCATACATGTTATATAATGTGTACGTGTTATATAACGCCTACACATTTTATAACACGTACAAGTCATTTATTTAAAAAATTAAATACCTTTTAGAAATACATACACGTTTTACAACACGAACACATTTTTTAATGCATATGCATTTCTAAAAAGTATTTAATTTTGTAAATAATCAAACAAATAAAGAACGTGTATGTGTTATGTAATGCGTACGCAATTTTTGAAACCTGTATGTGTTTTTAAAATTTTGAATCCCTAACCCACATGCTGCCTCAGTTTTAGGCTCAGGAAAAGCTTGGCAACCCGGCCCTTAGCCTTGGACTTGCAACTAGAAAAATAAGGCAGGTTTAAGAGAAATGTCCAACTTTGGAAATATGGTTGATGGAATTTGTTTTTTGAATCAATCTATGAATTTATAACCAATTAGAGAACACAATGTCTAGGTTCCAAATATATAATTTTTTCAAGATTGGATTCTATTTGTTATTTTTTGATTAATTTCTAAGAAAACTAGACCATAAACTTGAAATATCATACCTTTTTTTTTTAAATAAACTTTCTTAGGTTAATTTTCTTGTAAAAGAAATCATATGACATCAATCTTTAGATAATTCTCTACACAATGAAAAAAAAAGATTCAAAAAATGTTTAGTTTAGGTCCAATTATGTTGTCCATACACATTAATTTTTAAAAACAACAATTAAGGCCAGTAAAAATTCAATTATAAACAATATTTAGAAAAAAATTATAAAAAAATATCCTCATCAATCTTCATGTTGTTAGCTATCTTTTTACAAAAGGAATTAGCAAAATAGTTTTATTTTAGTTAAAAAGTGGTGTCTATACACTTGCATGGTATGGTAAGAAAAAATGATTTTTAAAAAGTGGTTTTTATACATCCCTATCAAAATTCAATTTCTATCATCTAGGTATTTGAATAAATTACATATTGCAAAATCAGATTAAGAATTCTAAATTTCATATTACTGGTCACCATTAGGGGACCCAAATAGTCATTGGTCTCCTAAAAGCATGAGATGACTAATTTCCCGCCATTCCTTAGCCAAGAAGTTGATCTTCTTCTTCAATAATAGGGGTCCCTTCTCAATATCCTAGGTCTCCATGGTAGTTTCTTGAGTCACATTTCCCACCACCTTACCTTGTTTTTGTGTGTGGATATCATCAAGGTCACCCTCAGCCACCCTTTTACCATAAATTATCCTAATTTCTTATTGAAAAACTTGGATGGTTAGAGTGTGTTCTTCACAGTCTCCTTATTGTAATTAGTGATCTCTTGGAGACATTATATGTTTTTTTCCTGGTTACTATGAATAGTAGGAATCTCCTCCTTTAATTTCATTTTCTACTTTTCCATGCCCACAAGAGACTTGAGCTCATTTTCCTCCTTTTCCCAATTGGACAAATGATCAAATGACTTACCAAGCGAGGAAAGCATATCCCAATGCCCACTATCCTCAGCCTCACCTGACCTTAGAGCTTGTTGGTCAAGCACCTTGTTTTCCAAAACCTATATTTTTTCTTTAGAAATAATAAGTTAACCTAGAAGCCACTTGAGAATGTCATTCTAGATGTTGATAGTCACTAAAATTTCATTTTATTTTTTTGAAGAGGATCATAAGAAGTGCAATTGTCATTACCCACAATGGGGTCAACAAAGGTCCCATCTAGATTAATGCAAAGTATAGGGGAGTTATAGGTGATATAAGGGTTAATGCTAGGAGGGGTGTTAGGGACATAAAACACCTCTACATGAATAGGTTAATGCATGAGAGAATTGGTAGGGGTAGGATTCCAAGACTGGTTATCCAAGTTAGCAAAGTTATTAGAGCCAGAGGTGGAAATCGGAGTAGCCATGGGAAAGGACACACTTTTAGTGGGGTCGAGAGGGGTTTCATCATTACCAAGAGCTTTTCCTCGGGCATGGGTGATGTGGTGAGTGGTGGGAAAGGTTTCATTTAGGGTGAAAGTGGGGTTGGGGCTCTCAAGGGGGTCAGTGGGGTTTTGAATGACCAATGTGTTCCTTTTGATAGTGGTTGGGGAGGGTAACAAGTAGCTTGGTGATGGCATAGGTAGAAAATTAAACCTTGGTGAATGGGGAGATTTTTACCTTCACCCTTGACATTCTTAATGGATTGTTCAAGCGATGAAAAAATATAGAAAGAAAAAATCAGTTTGCAATTATAGTGGAAATAGTTGAGCATGGGAAAGAGATGGGCATGAAAACAAAAAAAATGACCCTATAACATATTGTACCTCATCAAAACCTAAGAAATTTCACTCCACACCCTAGAAAGGTCGGCCCTATTGTATCTATTTTGAAGTCTATTTAACTGTTTACCAATCTTTCAAAAATCTCTCCATACATTGCTAGTAGTGTCGTTTAGGATTTTGAGGGATGGAAGGCACTATCCAAAGAAAGCCTCATCACCTTCGCAATCAACTTAGAGTTCATAGTAAAGGAGAACTTGCTAATGGTGATGATGCCATCCTTCCAGGAGTTAGCAAACTTAATAGACAATTTGGGGTCATGCCCCTTTATGCCCTCGATGAATGAGGCCAACTTACCTCATCGAATAATAGGCCAATCCTCCTTATACTACTTCCACATCTCACAATTGGCGAGTTCATCCTTTAATAGCTCACCTCCCATGCAAAAATCATATACAACTAGATAAGAGAAATAGTTATGTAGAAATGTCGAGAATAATACCAGAGCCAAGGATAAAAAGTCTTGTGAAAAAAACTTCTTAGCGAAGTTAATTTTCCATAATGATGAATCATGGCAAATAATGAAGGGGGATGATAGAAGATCTAGCTCAATCTCTTTTATGGAGTACTTCAACATTATTTTTAATTAATTCACAAAAATTCTTGGGGATATATGAGAAGTTATCCCAAATAACTAAAATTTGGATTAAAATTTTTGAGGTTAGCTAGTGCGTCTCCAACTTTGTTGCCATTGCTAAACATGTGAGATGATCTACTGTTCCCAAGAGAAATCATGAGGTTGTGAACTGATAGAATGGGGTCCTAGAGGGAGAAATAGGGTTTAGCCTTCCCCATAAGAAAACTAATGGTGTTTTTGGAGTCACCCTCAATTTCTAGGTTGGAAAATTCAACATTCATGGCAATTCGAATACCGTAGAATGCCACTGCCACCTCAATAAAGCTAGAAGATTGGATGTAGAGACTTACCACATATACCAGAATCATTTTAGCATCATGATCATGGATGACCACACCCCCACCAACCTAACCTTGGTTATGTTTGGATAATCCATAGTTTAGGGCTCTTGTTAAGTTGATTGGATTGACTAATTTTATTGGTTTGATTCCAAATTGATTTATTTGATCAAATTTTAGGTGAACCTTGAGAGTTTTTTAAACCTTTCATAAAGGATTCCTCTAGTAGAAAAACTATATATATATTAAGGGTATGTGCAGGATCATGATGGGCCAAAAAGTGGCAATATCATAGGTATGTGTAGGGTATGTGGCTAACAACTTTTTTTATCTAAAATTCATGAAACGAAAAGAGTTTTTGAAGGAGATTCTCAAATTTTCACCAATATAAATTATGATTTACTTTGTATTTAATAAATAACAATTATTCATTTTCTATTTGAATTATGACTAAAGTCCCTATTGATAGGCTAATTGAAAAACATCTATAGCTTTCAAATGGTATCACTTTTTCTGAATCTGAAACATGCATCAAATTCTATGCTTCATATACTATAGGATTAAAAAAAAATGAATTTCATGAATTTTTTACCAAGTTAAGGTGGTCAGACATACAATTTTTTATATTTTTTAAAAGTTGTAATAAAAATTTCATAATTAACTATTTACTTGGAAACTATGAACCAAGATTCCAAACCTGAACAAACACAACCAACCAACATTATATTAGATCAAATGCAAGTTAGTATCATGATTCCCTAATAAATCCATTTGAATTTCAAAAGAAAGGAAATGAAATGAAGGACATAAACAAGTATAAACCCAAGATATTAAATTATATTCAAATTCAATGTAAACTCTTAATCTCTTGGGGGAGTTGGTGCCAATTTGATGTGGAAATTGGCCCTCTCCCAACTCCTATGCAAGCTTTGATGATTTGATGACGATGTGATCCACTTTGTTGAAGATTGAAGTGTGCCCCAAGATGGAAATCTGCATAACCTAGCTAAAGCTTTGATAAAATGGATGAAGATTGCCATGGATTTGAGTATAATAACTTTGCTCAAATTATGGATGATGCAATGAGGAATGAAGCCTATTATTTATAGATTGACAAGTTTGAGAAATTCCCAAAATGAAGCAACGTGGGACTAAAATTCAACCAATGGCAAGGTACCCCTTGTCTAGATGAGAATGGTTGAGGGATGTACACATTTTGATGAATGTGCCCATAAATGCAATTAGGTGATATTTGAAATTAGTGAAATGACATGTAAGAGAGAAAAGGAATGTCTTAAATGCCACTTGGCTCAAGGAAAAAAGACTTATTAGGTGAAGTTAATGTCTTGTTGGAAGGAAAAAGTCCACTTGGATTTTGAATTCAAATTTGAGAGAATATTCCTCCATTATGCCATGTTGAGAGAAAATAGGGATTTAATAAATGAATTAAATCTATTTTCATGTCCAAGTGGCAAAAGCTAGAGGATGGGACATGAATTAGGATTAAATTAATCAAGGGTTAATTAATTTAATGAGAGACTAGATGATGTGACAAATTTGACTTAGATTTATGGGTTTATTTAAATCAAAGATGAGAAGAATATGATTTTAGACTTAGTTAAATAAATATTTTCATTTATTTAACTAAAGGGGATGGTGTTAGCTTAAATTGAACAAGGTTTAATTTATTTAATTTAATAGATATACCTTAGAGATTTAATTAAATAGAGGAAATTATTTAATTAAATATGGGTAGAGGGTTAATTAGATCAAATGTATGGGTATGTGCAAGATCATCATGGAAAAAACATGCCCTTAAGTGGCAAAAAATTTAGAAAAATCAGAGTTCGGAAACTTGACGTAAAAATTTGAATAAGTTATCTATATTATTTCAAAAATATGTAAGAATAGAATTTGTAGAAAATTGAATGTAGTTTCTAAACTAATAGGTTTATTTAAAAAAAAAAAAATCTATTTGGTGAAAATTTGGAATTTCAATGTAGTAGTACTTAAATTTCAGGGAAAAACTAAGAAGTAGGTGTCTGCCTGACCACCAACCACAATAAAATGATAATATTTTTTTATAAAATTTTAGATATAAGTAGAGGACTCATGTCCTGATGCATATTTTTTGTAATTTTTTCCAAGTAAATAATTAATTATGAATTTTTTATTACAACTTTTAAAAATATAAAAAATTGTCGACCACCTTAACTTGGTCAAAACTTCATGAAATTCAATTTTTATTTTTTTAATCCTATAGTATACAAAGCATAGAATGTGACACATGTTTTGGGTTAAAATGTGATATTTTTGAAAGCTATAAAATTTTCAATCTGCCTATCGATTAGGACTTTAGTCATAATTCAAATAAAAAATCAATAATAATTATTTATTAAATTCAAAATAAAGCATAATTTATATTGGTGGAAAGCTGAGAATGTCCTCTAAAACCCTTTTCGTTTCATCAATTTTGGGTTAAAAAAGTCATCAACCACATGGGCCATCATATCACTTACATATTGCCACTTTTTGGCCCATCATGATCTTGCACATACCCGTATTGATTGATTTAATTAACAAGGGAGAAAGACTTAATTAGATAAAATGATTTATTTAATTAAGAGAGGAGAATTGATGAATTTAATCAAATAAAGGTATTTGATTAAATGGTTAGACTGAGGAATGATTTAGGATGAAATGGTGTTAATAGTCAGGAACAAGTATTTCAGTATATTTTCCATGTCTATAGTTTTCCCCTCTTTGAAGCAAAGTAGTCGTTACCCTGGTTCAAAGAATAAACTGTCTCGATCAAATGCCAAAAAATTTTTATTTTTAAATTTTCCCCAGTGCTACTTTGGCAAGAGAAATATGTCGATATATTCCCCCCTTGAGAGATTAGACAAAAATTCTAATTTTTGGGTGATCTCGTAAAGAAAGAGGACAAGGTGCCTAAGAAGTCCGTAAAGGCTTTGGGAGGCCATAAAATGCAAAAAATGATGAAAAATGGCCCTCAAATGGACAAAAACAGTATCGGGGGTCTAAAACCCAAGCATAATGGCTAAACGGGATCAAAAAACCCTAATTTTCAGGCTTAAATAGGCCTTGAGGGGCCACTTCCAATTTGTTTTCACATTTAGCCCTAGGAGATTCTGCAATTTTGAGCTATGATACCTTGGAAAGATGGTGCAACGACAATTCCCCATGCACACTTATGACCAAGTTTGGATGCATCAGAGGCTTCCTAACACTGGACCACCAGTGAGTCAACTTGACCCAAGCTTATTTTTCATTTTTTCGTGTTCATTTAATGCTTTCAAAACTAGGTCTCTAGGCATGATGCCATAGTGCACCGCTGCAAATTTCAAACTTCGTCACTTGGTTTTTAAACTACACCGCCATCGCAAGATATGTCACTGCGGTGTTGTTTGGAGTTTAGGTCTAAACTCCAAACTCTGATGCTTTCGTTAAGTGCACTTCTGTGGAGGACTTTAAAATTAGGGTTCTTGTGCAAACTGGGACACTCCAACAAAGTGCACTGTCATGGCGCAGTTTGAGGATTTGGAGGCCCTAGCATCGCAGTTTTCAATTTTCAATCTACATCGCCTTCATAGGTAGCAACACTGGGATGATTTTCTAAACACTGAAATAAGTTTGGAAAAATATTTTTTGATGTTATTTAACATGGTGAATTTTTTGATGCAGGAGGAGGCGAGGGAGATCTACTCGCGTGAGCACAAGTCTCGAGATATTTTTGGTCTTTTAAGGGATTTGTTTGAGCAAGAGCAGGAATTCCTAGGGGATATGGGACTTTGGTACATCTCCTATGCACTGCCTATGTGGACACACCTAGGCATGATGACAACACTTGCCAAGAGATGGAATAGTGAGACCTCATCATTTCACCTCCTGACGGGCGAGGCCACAGTCACACTGGAGGATGTGTGGTGAATCTTTCGATTACCCATTCATGGCTAGCAAGTGATTTAGGGCATGCTATGTCATCCTAGAAACTAACGAGATTGTATTTTTTAAGGGGCAGATCAAGCTGGAGCGGCACAACCCTCTCACTTCACCCTACCATTTAGTGATTGCAACCATCATATCAGGTCTTGTTGCCCTAGATCTGTGAGGCTGATATTTCAGTCCTGGTTGGGGGCTTGCTTGGGAGAAGATGGTCTGATGACAAATCAGACTTTTTGCATGGGGGCCAATTCTACTAGCCTCTCTTTACAAAGATCTTCATGATTTTTCCTACTTAGATGGTAGAGCACTTGGATTGGGAGTCACACTCCTACATATCTAGGCATGGGATCACGTCCCTGCACTTTGTTTGAGATTTTTCCCTATTCTGATTGAGCCAGATGATCTGGTGGTTTGGATCTATAGAGGCGTCCTTTCATTTACATACATAGGACAACATGAGATTTGTCATAGGAGGAGGGTCCTTGACAATTTGTGAGTATTGAGATGGCAGTCATACCTTGGACAACCCACATGGTTCGATGATGTACATCAATTGTTCTTTGCTCACTAGGACTGCTTGATGCAAGGGCAAGAGCATACAATGATAGAGATGTACCCATCAGGTAGGGTGCAACGATAGTTTGGTGAGCCACAGGATCAACCCGATGATCAGTATGTTGCCATCTTTGTTAGGACAATGAGCCAGGGCTCTTGGGGGTGCTATATACTTTCCTATGAGGCATTAGAAAGCATCGGATAGTTGTTGGACCATTCATGGCCATATGACTAGGGAGAGGTAGATCTGGGAGTTACATAGGCCTACATAGATTGGTTTAGGCCGCCACTTTAGCTTATAGTTCTAGGCACACCCTCTGCTCGACGGAGAGCTAGAGGCAGGGGAGCAGGATAGGAGCAGGGAGGACAGGATCAGGGAGGCAAAGGGCTGGCACCAAATCAGCCAGTTTAGGATTAGGCACTCCCAGTTCAGTAGGATGGAGAGTAGAGGCAGGAGGCTCCTGGACAAGATCAGGATCCAAGTCACTAGGATGGGCACCACGATAGGATCCCGACACCACCCAGAGATGGGGATCAAGATCAACCTCATGTGTAGCCACCATTACAACCAGATCCAAGAGATGGGTAGATTTTACAGTTATAGTCCCAAGTACAGGTATTGATGACAGAAAGGGATCAAGCCAGAGCAGAGTAGGACAAGGCCATTCAGCTGAGGCAAGTCATAGAGTTACAGGAAGTGGCCAAGATGGGCCACTAGAAGTAGTTAGAGAGCATGTCTACCTCCTCCTCTCAGAGCATAGTGTCACTTCAGTCATATAGGGAGGTCATTCTAGAGGTCGGCTATTATAGGATGCACTACCACCAGGCCATACCAAGACTACGTCATGTCCCAGAGTTTTCATAGAGGACTAGCCTCATACCAGCAGAGGAGCACAGAGAGAGGGTTGGCAGTGAGGGTAGTAGCCATCAAAGCTAGGCCTTTATTTTTTATCAGAGATGGGATAATTTTTTGTGCCCCATGGGCTTGTTTTTGATAGCCCACTGGGCCATTTTGTAAATTTGTATACCTAATACTTGATCTGATTCTTTGTATCATGACAATACATTTGTTGATATATGAGATGATGATTTTGATCTGATTATGATATGTGATGTGTTTATGGATGGATTTTTATTTCTATATGGCGTGCAATGATTCTATCTTATGATGCCATGATGTTTATAGGATGGATTTATGGATGCATTTCTTTTTCAGTATCTTTTTATGCACTTTTTATGATGATTATGTATGGATGGTAAAAATGTTATGCTATGCAGATGTTGTGATAGTGTATGTGATAGCGTTATAGATGCTTATATATGTTATGTGATGTTATGAGTGTAAATGATACGATGGATGTAAATAATTTTTTATATGGATGCAAATGTTTAAATGATGGAATGTTTATAATAACAAGTCTCTATTATGCAAATGATGGATGGAATGCACTACTTTTCCTTATCTTTTCTCATGCATTATATGGTGATGTGCTTATAATGGTTCTACTTATGCACGTGATTATGAATTTTTATGATGATATTTACAGGTATGATATGATGGATGTAAGTGATACAAATGTTATAATGATGAGATGCTTAGAATAACAAATCTATATTATGCAAATAATGGAATGCAATGTATGTGATATGATCTACTATTTCTATATGATATGATATTCAGTATGCTGATGATTTTTGGATGCAGGATGGATGCAATGATGATTGATGAACTGATTAACTATCATGATACCATGTTAGTGTAAAAAGAAAGAGATGGAAGAAAGCAAGAGATTCCAACAAGACATGAGATGATGATAATGATGATGATTGCTTGTCAAGGAGTTAGGATTTTCAAAGGACTAATTACCTTATGTTTGATAACACATGTAGGAACGATGCATCAAGCTATGAAGAACCAGGATGGTGTTGCACCTAGTGTGATGGACTTTGACTCGACAATTAGATAGGAGTATTTTTGTTCACACCTTGCGTATGGAACCTTATTTAGAGTGCAGTTCAGATATTTCAAGCATCCCAAGACAAAACATAGGAAAGAAATCCTTCCCATGTGGTCAACAAGACACCTAAAATATCCTCCCTATAAACCAAGCAGAGAACAAATGACCAAGTTATATTACAAGAATATCCAATAAGCACAAGAGATAAAAGATAATGATTTTTGCACCATTCCTATCTCTCTAAATCTTTTTATTAGAGATCATCGAAAGGTCATTGGAATGAGCGCAATAAGATAAATCAACAAGATAAAGATAAAGTAAACAAACAAGCCAATTTTCCTCAATACCGCTAGCCAAGACTAAGCTACGATGATTCCTGATGTTGGTGTCCATTGTAGGAAGGAGGCATCCTAGGACATGAGGCTATCAGATTATTTTGATATGGGACTGATTGGATGATAAGCTATTGATACAAAGAGTTGATTAACTTATTTATCTACTAAATTAGACTTGAGACTTTGACGTTTTGAATTCTCTCTTTTGATCTGCTATACTTGTTTCTAATTATTCTACCAAAGGTTGAGGATGATGATTGTTTATTATGAATGATGTTTATTATGGCTGAAAGTGAGATGAGACGGATGGATTTTTCAAATATTTGGATTTTTTTTGAGTTTTTTGAACTGTTTTGAGGCTGTTTTCGTATTTTTGAGATTTTTCAAATGTTTTTTGGGTTTTATGAGATTTTGACCAAGAGACTAACCTAAAGACCCATCCTAGGGGCCTCAAGGGTTGATCAATAGATTAGCCTTGCATACGTTATACACACAGAGGCCACGTAGTTTGACTGACATAGACTAGATTATTGATGAGATATGAACAAATGGATTGCTAGTTTATTATTACAGACTCCTAAAGGACTTACCTAAATGTCTCGAGGTATGATCAAAGATCAACCTTGCCTATGTTAAAGGCTCAGAGACCCATAGTTTGACAAGATGAATCTATTTTTGACTTTTTGACTGAATTTTTAACCTGTTTTTGGATTTTGATATGTTTCAAATGTTTTGGCATTTTTGTTTTTTTCTAATGTTTTTAGATTTTTGGATTCTATGAATGTTTTTGGATTTTATGATGTTTTTGGATTTATTGATTTTAGGGACTTCAAGAATATACACGAATCTAATCTAATCAAAACATGTCCCCAACGTGGTGCAATAGACTAGTCCGATAAAGGTAGGACAAACTCACCTTGAGAATGGGCCAAGTAGTACTAAGAGGGATCATGACACGAACACATGACCAAGCTATGATGTGGATGTAGATGGGTGATGGAGACATGGATTATGATGGATGATAGAAGCATGATGCATGGATGATACAAAACAAGCCATGAAGATCCTGGTGGATGGAGAGTGTTTATTTACAAAAGGAACCTATTTTCTAGGTTTTCACCAAGGTACTTGCCCAAAGCTCCACCGAACTACTTTTCACTAGAGGATGATTTTTTTCTCTGTACTGTTTTTGATCATTTTTTTCTTTTTTTTTTTGTATTTTTTTGTGTTGTCACCAAGACGCCTATTTTTTAGGTTCTCATCAGGTGAACCATTTTTTCAGGGCTTTTTCTAATTTTTTGGATTTTTGGTTCTATAACTTGAAAGATTAGGCATAAAAGTTTTTGAGATGGGAGTTGTTCATGGGCTCCTGTAGTGGTTCCCCTTCAACTGTTGATAACCGATATGGCTTTGACTTATAGCTCACTATGATAAAAAATGGTCCCAACTAGTTGGGTTCAAATTTACCTTTGTTTTTTGGATTTGGGAAATTCTTCTAATTCTCTTTTAGCACAAGTTCTCCAACTTGGAAAATCCTACTTGTGATCTTCTTGTTATAGCTCCTCTTAAGTCTATTCTAATAGACTTGCAAATGATTTAAAGCATCCATACGGCATTCATCCAGTAGCTCTATCTCATTCAGTCTTCATATCTGGTATTCCTCATTTGCGATGAGGTTTTACAATGGTATTCTTAGTGATGGGAGCTTGATCTTGATGGGCAGTATGGCTTTTGATATGTAGACCAGGGAGAATTTGGTGGCACCTTTTGGTGTGTGGATGATGGTTTGATAGGCCCAGAGGGTGGGATTTAGTTGTAGATGCAAGTCATGACCTTCATCATTGACTATCTTTTTGAGTATTTTTTAAAATGGTTTTATTGGTGGTATATGAGGTAGTTCAGGATGAACTTTGATATCATCTTTCCAGTTATGTATGTCATGGGGATGGCTTCCACCCACTTAGTAAAGTACTCAGTGGTGGTTATGATGAACTTGTGGCCATTAGATGAGGTGGGAGTGATTTTTCTAATGATATCAAGTCCTCACTGCGAAAAGGGACCTGTTGTGATGATGGGATGATGTTCTTGAGTTGGAGCATGGATGAGGTCCCCATGCTGCTGACATTGTAGGAACCTTTTGATCTAATCATGTGCTTCTCTTTCCATTGTAGGCCAAAAATACCTCGTCCTTAGCAATTTTTTGGCCAAGATCATTCCGCTCAAGTCCGAATGACAAATATTGTTTTGCACCTCAGTTAAGGTTGTCAATGCCTCCTCAGCATTTAAACAGCGTAATAAGGTTCCTTCAATGCTCCTACAGTAAAGGGTATTTCCTAGGATGATAAGTTGGGATGCTTTCTTGACAAAGGTTCTTTTTAGGCTTGAGGGTAAGTCAACAAGTAAGACCCCTATTCCCAAGTAGGTATAAATTTCATGGTAGTAGGGATCACCGAGACCAACAATTCCGCACACATATTCTAACTCTAGTAGCTTGAATGTGGGTAAAAGAAGTTGATCTACCAAGAATTCATGTTTCAGGAGGTTGCGAGGGATGTCCATTAGGGATCCAGTCATTGCCATGACATTTTTTGTTCTATTGTTTTCTTTGGGAATCTGCTCAAATGTGATATCAATGAATGATTTTTTGAGGCTTTCTACCAATTTCTTGTATGAAGTCAGTTTATCATCCTTTTTTTGGTACTCGTCATTTCCTTGATTTATTATTAGATGTGAGTCTTCATATACTCTAAGGGACATGATGTGCCACTACACTACTATTCTAATACCTATAGTTAAAGCCTCGTACTCTATAATGTTATTAGTGTAGGGGAATTCTAGCTTGTATGATCTTGGTATATAGTCCCCCTATGGGGTGATGAAGAAATCACTAGCTCCTAATCCATATTATGTATAGGATCCATCAAAGTAGAGTTTCTAGTGGTCAGCTATGCTAAGATTGAAGATGGATTGATCCAGAAACTTTGATATGAGTGGATTCTCTGAATAGATTGGTGCTTCAACAAGATGATCTATTATGACTTGGCCTTTGACTGCTTTCTGCTGCACATATTCAATGTCATATTCTGATTGTATCATGACCCACTTGGCCATTCTTCCTATGATCATTGCCTTTGATAGTCGGTACTTCAAGGGGTCAATTTTGGCAATGTGTTTGATTTTGTTTGCAAACATGTAATGTCTAAATTTTTGTGAAGAAAACACTACTGTTAGACATTCTTTTTCAATGAATGAGTAGTTTAACTCATGCCTGACCATTGTTTTGTTGATATAGTAGATGGCCTTTTCTCTCCCATTTTGATCATGATGAGCTAGGAGAGCTCAAAGGGCTATTGTTGTTGCTAACACATAAAGGATAAATGGTTTTCTTGGAATTGGTGACATGAGGACCAGAGGTGTGAGCAGATATTCTTTAATTTTTTTTAAGGCTTCCTCACACTTTTCATCCTATTTGTACGCTACTCCCTTGTGAAGTAGGTGAGAACATGGGTTTTTCTTATATGCTAGTTGTGCTATGAATCTGCAGATAGATTGAAGTCTGCCTTGGAGACCTCTGAAATTTTTCAATGTTTTGGGTGTCTCCATCTCTAAGATTGCTTTCCATACATTTCAATACCCCTCATTGACACTATGTATCCCAACAACTTTCCTGACTGCATTTCGAAGACACACTTCTTTGGATTCAATTAGACCTTATATTCCTCCAGCCTATCAAAAATGGCACTCAGGGCTGCTATATGATCTCTCCTCTTCCTAGATTTTTCTAGTATGTCATCAACATAATATTCCAGAGTTTTATGGATCATGTCATGTAATATTAGTGTCATGGCTCTTTGGTAAGTGGCCCTAGCATTCGTTAGGCCAAATGGCATCATGTTCCAGTAGTAGGTGCCCCATGGACAAGTAGAGGCCATTTTGTGTTGGTCTTCTTTGGCAATCATTATGTCATTCTACCTAGAGAAACCATCCATCAGAGAAAGCATTTCATGTCCTGATGTCATGTCCATTATCATGTCAATGTGAGGCAACAGGAAGTCATCTTTCAGACATGCTTTTTTTAGGTCTCTGAAATCTGTGCAAACTTGGATGCCCCCATCAGGTTTCAAAACAGGAACCAGATTTGACACCCACTTGGGGTAGTCAATTGATCATATGAATCTTATGCCAAGGAGCTTCTTCAATTCCATTTTGACTAGCAAGGCGATCTGAGGATGCATTTTTCTTAATTTTTGTTAGACAAGCTTTGCTTCAGCATACACTACTAGATGATGAACCACAATGTCTAGATTGAGCCTGGGCATGTCTACATAGCTTCATGCAAAGTTAACTTGTCTCTCTCTCAAGAAGGATGCTAGGACCTCTTGTTCCTCTAAGAGTAATGATTCTACATAGAATGTGATGTGCGGGGTCTCCTGTGTTCCCAAGTTAACCGGATTGCATTTTTTGGCTAAGACTACTAATTTTTCCTAGTGTAAAGCTCTGGGAGGAAGATTGAATCCCCCATCCTTGAGCACCTCAAAGAGGTTTTCACCATCAGATGCATCCTTTATTTTTACTATTTTTAGGTCAGAGAGTGCCACAGTGTTGTTTTCACTCAAGGACCTAGAGATTATTCTCAGTTTTTCACTTTTGCAAATGAGGGATTCAATTGTATCCCCGTAGTATACCTATGTATTAACCTCGATGATGAATCCTTCTTTGTGATCCCCACATGGAATATTTTCCTGCAATCCCATGAATTCTGAGAGCACCTCATCATTTTTGAATGTGTCAAGAATTGGTGGTCCTAGGTCATAATCGATGAGTTGGGGGTAAACTAGGAAAATTTCATGGTTTTGATGATTAGTGGACTCAAATGACATAGTGCTAATCATGAGAAGGGTGGTGTCCTCGAAGAGCATGGGAAGGTTGGATATGGGGTCTTCATCATCACTACTACTACAGACGTCAGTTAAGTCAAATGTGAAGTTTCCTATGACTCGTCCTATAGATACAGGTAAGCGAAGTTTGGCCATCGATTTTTGAGGAGGTTTGACTTTCCTAACTGGGTGATTTTTTCCATGTATGGTTATACTCAAATGGGTACATCCAAGTCAAATATTTCTCATTCACGTCTTCAAAATGATGGGTATTAGAAGCCCATTGTTGTTTTTACCAAGTCTCTATTTTTTTTTATAGCCCATTGCAAGCATCATTTGCAAAACTTTTCTTCTTTCATCCATTGGTAGATCGATTGGTGGTCTTGAAACATAGATTTTAGAACCTGAAATGCTTGCTCTCTTCCTAAGTTTTTCGCTTAGAAAGAGAGAGATTTAGATCCTAAAATTCTACATGTTCATTCAAATAAGGACATGTATGATGTGATATGGTGTAAACTAACTAAACTAAATGCAATTGACTGATTAAGATGATCTAAAATGCATGCAAAACTAAGATTTATGCCTTGTTGGAAAACACAGTGTGATATGCAAAAACTATGAAATATGAAGATATAGGAAGAAATATAAAAAGCATAAAGTATAGGATCAAATTTTAGTGCACCTGGATGATGTGTGAGCTTTTTGGAATGTATGGAATGTTGATCAAATTTTTTTATATTTCAAGGTGGGACTCATTCACCAAGGGTGGCAAATCAGTCCTCCTACTGTGATAAAGTGTCGAGAACTGATTTCTGACAACCGGGAATTGATTTCTAACAAAATGTAGATTTCCAAATTTCAAGTGGGACTCATTTTCCAAGGGTGGTGAATTAGTCCTACCCAAGATTTCTAAAAATTCAAAGGTTAGCACAGCTACTCTAGATCTGGAAATGACTGAATATCAGGTTGTTGAGGTCAATTCTATAGAAAATTGGCTGAAAGTCACTCAAATTGCATGAAAGGATAATTAATTGATTTGAAGAGCCTATTTGACTTGGAATCCAATTTTCAACACCTTTAAACCTGTCAAATCTATAAAACAAAGGTTGTAAAGACACATGTAATGTTGGGGGGTTAGTGAATAGAGGTTTGCCTTGGTCAAACCTCGCTTTAGTAATTAAACCCAAATGAAATGAATGACATGCAATAGGAATGATAAATGAATAACATGGAAGTATTGCAAACTTACCACATCCTTGAATATGCAAATCTGAAGTGATGTCAATGGCTGCTCCAAAGTGCTTGAAAGTGCTTGAATTGAAGATGCAAAATGCTTGATTGCTTGAAATGTAGGAGATTATTTGAATTAGGAGATAGGAGATGTAAAATGATGTGAAAAATGTCTATTTATACAAATCTTCTACCTTAGTATCCATTCATACCTCATCATAGGCCAACATGAAGTGAATTTTTAGTAAAATACTGCAAGGAATTTGAAATATTTTGAATCTGGTGCCAAGGGGGACTCATTCGCCACCCTTGGTGAATGAGTCCCACCTGGGACCCAAAACCAATTGTCAGAAATAAAGTTGTGTTTAATGTTTTTTGTTAGGATAAGACCCAAAAATGCACTTAATATAATAATATGAGGGCATAAAAAGACAAAATAAAGCATGAGAAGGGTGTAAATAGCGAAAATATGCCTAGAAAAGTGTGAAATCTAGTTACAAGACTTTACAACACTTGAAAATAGGACTTTTTGATGAGTGAAAAGGTGGTTTTGAGGTGAATTACATTAAATAGAGTCTAGAAGAATGTAGAAATGTCTTACAACACTTCACAACACTTTCACAAGACATCGTTCTTTGAGTTTTAGCACCAAAATAAGCATGTTCATGCCAAGATACATCATAAAATAAAAACAACATAGCCCCAACAATATGACACAAGGCCTAAAAGACTATGAAAATGGGAAAGGTTCATTTTTCTATAGTACATTTAGGCCCAACTTTAGTGAGAGAAACTTGCTTCTTCACACTAAAGTAGCCATGAACATTGAGAGAAGGGTTCAAATGCACTTATGTTAGCAAGATGGAATAAAATAAACAAGGAGGATGATCAAGCCCCCAGGATGAAGATCCCATGATAGACTGAACATAAATACAAAGGAACACACTACTATTGAAATGAATTGAGTGAAGTTTTGATCATCAATCCAACCAGTTGTGAAGAGAGATCTAGGCTAGCTATTTGAAAAAGAGAATGTGTACTCATTTTGGGGCCAACAAACTAGTTGTCTATGGGTGAGAAGGTCCAAAAAGTAAGATACATACGCTAGTTGGTATGCACTCATAAAACAAACACAAAAGTGGCTATGGGAAAAGTCATGCCACTAGTTGGGCTTCCCATGGAACCATGCCAAAGCTATACCTATTCGATAACTTTAACTAGGTGCCACAAAGCCAAAGAAAATGCAAATGTTGGTTTAAAATAGGATAGCACCATAGGCATGCAAGTTGTGTTATGCAAGGTGGTTGAATGATAATGTAGTATGTAAAAATGTTGTGTAATATGTTCAAATGAGTCTTGTTCAGTTTATGCAAGGTCAGTCACTTAGGGAACATTGTGTCTAATGTCTCCAGAATAGGACCAATCAAAGAATAGTATATTCACAACTTAAGGGATGCAATGTGTTGCATCAAACCATAAAGAGGAATGCAATATGCTGATATAGATCACACTTATGAATGACATCATACCCAATTCATCCACATAGTGATAAACACATCATGAAAATGACAAGGCTTTGCTGAAAATGCAAATGAAATAATGGTAATGTATGCCCCACCTTTAAAGGAATTGCTACACATTGTTCTGTGAGTAATTATTTGAAAGTAGAGAAGAAAAGAAAATGCCAAAAAGAAAAAAGACATGAGAGCCAACTTGGAAAGCTCTATGCCAAGTCATATGTTTTGAAGTTAAGTTGCGTCATGTTAAGGATAATGAAAAATAAAGAAAGAAAGGGCGTTGCCCCCCAAAAAAGAAAGCACACCAAACACATAAGGGATCTATGGATTTTGGGTTAGTATGTTTTTTGTTGCAGTTTTTTTTTATTTTGTATGAAAGAGCTCAGAACTGTAATCATTCCCCAAAGCACATAAAACTGGAAGAATGACACAAAAAGAGTGAAAAAAAAGGAAAAATAAAGTCCTATTTGAGTCAACATGGAAGAGACATTGTAGTCTCAGTGGTTTGCATCATCCCCAAAAGGAAAACACAAGCGAAAAAGAAAATGGAAAGAAAGAAAGCTTTTGAGTCAACATGAAGGAGACATTTCAATCTCAATGCCTTGTGTCATCCCCAAAAGGAAAACAAAAAACAAAAAAGAGAAAAGACAATGACCATTTGGGTCAACATGGAAGAGACCTATGGCGTCTCTACGCTTTGCATCATCCTCAAAAGGAAAACACAAAACAAAAAGAGAAAAATACAAAGATCATTTGGGTCAACATGGAAGAGATATATGGTATCTCTACACTTTGCATCATCCCCAAAAGGAAAACAAAAACCGAAAAGAGAAAAAGAAAAACACTGTTTGGGTCAACATGGAAGAGACAGAGGGTGTCTCTACACTTTGTGTCATCCCCAAAGGAAAACACAAAACAAAAAGAGAAAAAGAAGAATAGAGATAGAGATAGAAGAAGTGTACAAAGAGAAGGAGACATCAAACACACAATACGGGGGAACACGATACGCACATGAAAAGAAAAATGAAAACTTCAAGTAATACAAATATACATCAACCATTAATTGAGTTATTGTTTTCTCAGTAATGGATGAACAAGCAGAAAAAGGAATAACAAGGTTAAGAGAGAAGAAAATGCATTACAAGGGAGAGGCTAGCAATGTCTTGTTTCCCATAAAGTGTTAAAGCAAGAATGAGCCAAGATGAGTGATGGGAAAGGATCATGCCACAGTGAGAATGGGAAATCCTACAACTAAAGCATGGAAGGTCAATGGTGTTTCAAGGGATGAGGGGAAAACAATTAGTGTTAGTGAAATGATACTTGTTTAGTATTTTGTTTAAAGTTTGATTTTCTTCAATTTTATTTCCAAGAATAGAATGATATTTGCAACATGGTATGTTGGAATCAGGAGTGTGAATAACCAACCTATTTGAAGGTGGCAAGAGTATAAGACCTTTGTTTAAAATCAATTGAAGTCTTCATTCACATTCAGGTGGAGGATGTGTAGGAAACTTGATCTTCATTTTGTATGGCTGTTTATGTTTACTAGGTTCTCCTTTTTCATGAGTAGAAGGAGCCAGGGGACCCATAGGGGTCTTAACAACCTTGTCATTAGAAGTAGGGAATGGTTGTCCACGGGGGAGGAGAGTGTTTAGATGAAGAGGAGAATTCAAGATGACCTTGCTAACATCTAGAAGTCCCCTAGGTTGAAGAGAATATATGTCAAGATGAGAAGGATCTTGATATCCTAATCCTAGTATATGGGCATCAATTGGTTGTTAAAAGAGTTGATGGATGTCATGTTCATGTTTTATGTCACAACCTTGTTTACTTAATATAGTGAATCCTCTACCATATATTTCTTCAAGGTTGATAGGATTGTTGGTGACTTTGTGTTCATGGAATGGTTGGGATTGTGGTGGTTGAGAAGAACTAGGCTCACTTGAGGGAGGAACCATAGGTCCTTTGTTGATTTCAGGATGTAAATATGCAAAGTGATCATGAGATGCAACAGGACGAAGATATTGTGATTGCATAGAGGGATAAAAGTTTGTATTGGATTCGATGTTGTTAAGGAAATCATTGTAAAACTTGTTCATGCTAACATCATCTTCTCCAATGATGTCTACTTCAAAAGGAGGAAAATCATGAGGAGTTAAAGGAGCATGAGAGTGTACAATGTCATTAAGGTCACAACAAAAGGTAGAATTGGACATGTCTACCAATGATTTCAGGGAGTGCCAAAACTTGTTGAAAGAAGATGCCATGATGTAAATGAACAAAGATGCAATAACTAAAGAAAGACAAAGAATTTGTTACTGGAAACAAAATGTAGAAGCAGGAAACAGAAATGCAGAAGAATGCCATAAATAATGCAAAATGAATGTCTAAAATATACAGAGGGGCTGACTCACCCTGGGTGGTGAATGAGTCCCAGGATGGAATTTTTTTTTTTTTTTCAGAATTTTAAGAATGATTTAAATGGTTTTTCGAATGCAAAAATAGATGCAGATTGTAGAGTTTTTATTTTTCCAATGAAATTAAATGCAAGAATGAAAATTAAATGAGTTATTCACTAATGCAAAATGAAAGGTCCTAGAATACAATAACAAATCAATGTCCTAATTGAATTGCAATGCAAATGAAAACTAGGATGCAAAGTATGGATGTAATCAAAATTTTAAAAATGTTCAAAAGTCGGGTTCACGAAAATGAATCATACATTTTAGGACCTGAAATGGTTGCTCTCTTCCTAATTTTTTCACCTAGAAAGAGAGAGATTTAGATCCTAAAATGCTAGATGTTCATTCAAATAAGGACATGTATGATGTGATATGATGTAAACTAACTAAAATTAATCGAATTTACTGATTAAGATGATTTAAAATGCATGCAAAACTAAGATTTATGCCTTGTTTGAAAACAGAGTGTGATGCAGAAACTATGGCATGTGAAGAGATGGGAAGAAATATGAAAAACATAAAAGTACAGGATCAAATATGAGTGCACCTAGATGATGTGTGAGCTTTCTAGAATTCCTAGAGTGTTGATCATTTTTTTTTATTTTCCAAAGTGGGACTCATTTTCGAAGGGTGGCGAATTAGTCCTCCTACTATAAAAAAGTGTCAGGAACTGCTTTCTGACAGCCGAGAATTGATTTCTAACAAAATGTAGATTTTCAAATTTCAAGTGGGACTCATTCATCAAGGGTGGCAAATCAGTCCTTTCCAAGATTTCTAAAAAGTAAAAGGTCAACACTACTACTCTAGATCCAGAAATGACTGAATATCAGGTTGTCGGGGTTAATTCTATAGAAAATGGGCTGAAAGTCACTCAAAGTGCATGAAAGGATAATGAATTGATTTGAGGAGCCTAGTTGACTTGGAATCCACATTTCAACACCTTTAAACATGTCAAATCTGCAAAAAAAGGCCACAAAGACACATTTAAAGGGGAAAAATATTGGGGGGTTAGTGAGTAGGGGTTTGCCTGGTGAAACCCCACTTTAGTAATTAAACTCAATTCAAATGAATGGCATGCAATAGGAATGATAAATGAATAACATAGTAGTATTGTAAACTTACCACATCCTTGAATATGCAAATCTGAAGTGATGTCAATGACTACTCCAAAGTACTTGAAAGTGCTTGAATTGAAGATGCAAAATGATTGATTGCTTGAAATGTAGGAGATTACTTGAATTAGGAGATAGGAGATGTAAAGTGAGGTGAAAAATGCCTATTTATACAAATTTTGTGGCTTAGTATCCGTTCATACCTCATCACAGGCCAACATGAAGTTAATTTTTAGTAAAGTCCCAAAAGAAATTTGAAATATTTTGAATTTGGGGCCAAGGGGGACTCATTTGCCACCCTTGGCGAATGAGTCCCACTTGGGACCCAAAACCAAGTGTCAGAAATAAAGTTGTGTTTAATGTTGTTTGTTGGGATAAGACCAAAAAATACACTTAATATAAGCATATGAGTGCATGAAAAAGACAAAATAAAGCATGAGAAAGGTGTAAATAGGGAAAATATGACTAGAAAAGTGTGAAATCTAGTTACAAGACTTTATAACTCTTCAAAATAAGACTTGTTGATGAGTGAAAAGGTGGGTTTTAGGTGAATTACATTAAATAGAGTCTAGAAGAATGTAGAAATGTCTTACAACACTTTCACAAGACGTCGTTCTTTGAGTTTTAGCACCTGTGTTATCAAAAATAATATGCGTAAATGAATTGAAATAAAATACTATTTAAGCACACCGATAAAACATTGTATCAAAACAAAACGAAAGAAGTAAGTAAATGCAAACTCAGTATTCTGCCTCGATTGTCCTCCTATCGTCCTCTATCTTTAGTGTTTTTGTCGATTCCAGCTTTTGTTCTCAGATTGTAGGCTAGGCTCAACAAACTGTCTTTCTAAAGAACGAGATTCAAAGATGATGCATGATGCAAGATTTAAGCTATGATATGGAATAAGACTAATATGCTTGAAATAACCATGATGCTATGATAAATGAATACTAAATGAATTAAATACATGAACTCTAATTAATTGCCTATTACCAATGCTTGGATTCACACAGGTATTTATAAAGTTTTTCAAATGATTTTGATTACCTGTCTTGATTAACGGTTGTGATAATTCCTGGCAGATCGAATGGCTGAAGAAGGATGAAATTGAAGAGAAAATAGAAGAAACCTAAAAACAAGATTTTTCTATTTTTATGAAAGAGGAAAAGATAAGAAGATATGAAATCATCTTTCTTTAAAAGGAATAAAAGAAAGATTTAAAGCTGATAAATAATGAATTAAAAATTCAATTATTTATTTGTGGATGAAATTCAGCTTTTTCTTAATTAATACAAAATTTAATTAAGCTTTTAAAGCAAAAGAAAGTTTGTGATAAGAATAAAGCTTTAATTAGGGTTTTTGAAGAAAGCAAAAGATCTCATATTTAAATAAAATATTTAATTATGATATGAGAAGAAAACAGAAGAAAATAAAATATCTAGTTGTGTTTTTAGAAAGAAAGCATAAGATCTTTAATTAAATAAGATTTAATTAAATCACTTTTTTTTGAATATTAATTAAATGAAACATTTAATTAATTAGAAGAAGAAATTAAAATAGAAGAAAGAGAAATATTTAAACTTAATTAAATCAAAAGATTTAATTTAAATTCAAACAATGATAATTAATTTAAATAAATAAAATGTATTTATTTAATTAATTAAGTGGACATATGAAAATAATTAAATAAAATAAATTTATTTAATTACGAAAGAAGAATAAGATAAATGAACAATATAATTAAATTAATTAAATTTAATCATATGTAGAGGACTTTAGAAAACTAATTAAATAATAAATATTTAATTAATTGCCAGGATTATAGACATGACCATTTTTATGCGTATACATTTTGCCCCTCTTTGAAGTGATGTGTGAAACGCATTGCTTCAAAGAAAATAAAAAATTTTCCCCTGATATGTTTCTGATTTTTGATGTCGATGATGCCCCCTCGGGAGGTAAATCACGGAAGAAGAGGTTGATAGTGATAGGGGAACAGTGATTTAGCTCCCGATAGATGCTGATTATGAAGGCCCAATGAAAAATAATATGCCATTAATTCCCACCCGAAAAGACCCTTATAAGGTAAAAGGGGTAAAATGAAGTGTCATTTTCACCCTGCTGCTACAGTAAAAAGTGAGCTCTGATAGTGACTTGGCGAGATGGAGATCCCAGTGCACAGGCATAGATTCGAGCGAGGGCGCCAATACCAGAGACCAGCTACGTATGGACCACCGGTGAGTGATTCCAACCATTTATGTTGTCAAATTTTGCATTTTAGATCGCTTTTTGAATTGTGTTAAATCAGACTGCATTTTTTTCGCACGTTTTAGCGCATATAGAAAAAAAATTAGCGCATTCGACAAATCCTTTAGCGCATATAGGAAATTTCATAGCGCATATAAGAATAGGGTAAAAACTGATCTTTTAGCGCATCTGATAGATAGAGTTGCGCATCTAGGGCAAAATCGGCTAGGTAGGTCATGTAGCGCATCTAGGGCACAGAGTTGCGCATATAGGATTAGGGTCCAAAATTGATAGAGTTACGCATATGGTAGATAAAGTGGCGCATCCACAGGATAGAATAGCGCATTTGGAGTCTTAGCGCATCGAGGAAACAGTTTAGCGCATATGAGAAAAACTTTAGCGCATATGGGTTTTAGCGCATATGGGCAACAGAATTGCGCATTTAGGAAATTTTGCACAGAACGCTTGTTTGATGAAAAATGATGATTTAAATTGCTTCCTTAGTCAATAGATAGATGAATTGTAATACCATCATGTAGATATGATAGAAAATCTGATAGAGAACTGATAACTTTGCTTCCACAATAGAAAACAAAGAGTAGATAGCTGATAACGTTGTGATGAACAACAAAGAGTAAAATGATTGACTGATTGATTTGTGTTTGATAACTTTGCTTCTCGCGATGGAAAAATAAAGAGTAAATGTGTGATAAATTTGCATTCTGTGATAGAAAACAAATAGTAAAATGAAGATAAAAATTCGCATTCATGATTGAAATACAAATAGAAAATGATATGTTGTGTTGATAAATTTGCATTCCTGAAAAGAAAACAAATAGTATATGATGATAGAGTAACTTGCTTTGATATTCAGATAAATTGATGTTGCACATGATATGGGTCATTAATTGGATTTGCTTGATTGTGTTGATATGGGTCATAGATAGGTTTTGTTGGCTAGATAGATCACATGATATGAGTCTGATTTGATGTGGATTTGTGATGATCAAACAAAATAGGAGGATTTTAAAAGCCTCCAGATTAGAGAGCGGTTCCCACTATGTTGGGAGCGGATAGGAGAGCTGACCCCTACCGAGTTACAGTTGATATCAGATTGTGGACTGGGACCATTGTTGGCCATGCTACGAGGTATTCGGGCCAACAGGGGGTTATTGACTGCTCTGGCAGAGAGATGGCATTCAGAGCATAACACCTTTCACCTACCGATAGGTGAGATGAGTGTGACGCCCGAGGATGTATACAGGATTCTTGGGATCCCGGTTGTTGGTGCCCTTGTGGTTTATGACCACAAGGAGATTGGTGGTACCGCGGCGCTACAGCAGATTTGTGGCGATCTAAGCATATATGGTTATTGGATAGACTGGGAGGATTTTAGCAGGTATCCCGCTCTAGTTGCTATGTTGGCTGCATTTTTCAGAGGCTTCCTTGGACCGGACCATCGGTCGAAGGGATTCGCAGTTGGTTGGGGGAGGATGCTGGAGTGGATGATTACACAGCCACGAAGGTTTGCCTGGGGGAGTTGTGTATTGGCCGACCTGTACCACGATCTCCATCAGATTGTATATAGAGGATCCACGAGTTTGGCGAGTGGAGTGACGCTGCTACAGATCTGGGCGTGGGAGCACATTGCAGTCACGAGACCACTTTGCACGATAGATAGGCCAGCAAGGAGGCTGTATGTATATGCATATTCTGGGGCAGTTGTCCAGCAGAGGCTGGGCAAGGTAGAGTATTGGCGGCGAGTTTTGGATGATATTGACACAGTGATATGGAGACCCTACACGGATTGTGAGGCATGGGAGATAGATCACTTGGAGATGCCATTTGTCTGCAGGCCACGATATCTGATAGGGTGGACGCCCTTTATCATTGAGAGATTTTTAGCATTACGAGTGCTCAGACAGTTTGGATTCACACAGGGGATGCCCCAGGGCGTTGCTCATTATGGGCGGCGCAAGGGGGATCCAGGATGGCCATGCATTAGATATCAGGCAGCCTATACAAAGTATTAGACTTTACAGCCAGAGGTATGGATGGATAGGCCAGAGGTGCAGGATGCAGGGATGACAGATGATTATGCCCAGTACTTTCATATGTATCCATTCCCATAATTTTCAGTGCCAGATGAGCCTCGGGCGATTAGGGTAGCACCACAGCCAGGGGCCGGGATACAGGAGGATGTGGTTGGTGGGGAGCAGGCTATGGGTGGAGGAGAGGAAGAGGGAGAGGAGAGTGAGGAGAGTGGAGATGGAGGGGAGGAGGATAGCTCGGATGATGGGGATGATGGGGGGGATGATGGAGATGAGGAGAGATAGCAGAGGTTGGACATCCTAGGCAGAGCACAGATTCTTCGACGAGCTAGATCCGGTGGCAGACCTCAGACCGTGATTAGGGTGTCATCCTCTTCCCAGCAGGCACAGATAGATGCATTGCAGGGTCAGGTTCAGACATTTCAGGGATAGCAGGCACAGTTACAGAGCCAGCTAGCTCAGGCTGAGAGTATGATAGTGCAGTTACAGGCACAGCTTGCACAGGCCCAGACACAGGTTCAGGCTTAGGCACAGGCACAGGTACAGGTTCAGATGCTTGCCCCTGATTCCTGGGTGGCACAGTTGGTAGCAGAGAGGGATGCCCTTAGACGGTGAGCACTGGAGGCCGAGGGTGTGGCTCAGAGGCTTATGGGTACCATAGAGAGTACCTCATTACGAGAGGCCATTGCAGAGGGATTTGAGGCAGCCAGAGAGGCCGAGTATTACAGAGTTCGATATGAGGAGCTATGCCCTCCCAAGCGGCGAGATCCTTATCCCCAATCACAGACATTGACACATGGCAGAGAGGTTACAAGGCCTCGACGGGATCCTGATGCAGGGACCAGTGGTAGGCCACCTCCTTCCGGATCAGCTCCTTCAGGGGCATCTACGAGCTAGCTGTTTGGGACCGATTGAATTTTTACAGATGCAGGGCATGTATTGAGTTTTGATCATATCTCATGTATTGTGTTATGAATTTTTTAGCTTCATTTGGACATTAGACACTTGTATTATTGTGATGAGCGATGATATGCAGCGGCGATGTTTTTGATGATGATAGGTTTGTGCATTTGTGATGTGATATGGATGTTAGTTTTATGCATGTATGATATGAGATGGATTTTGCTATGTGTTTATTACTTTTGCGGACTAATCTTATGATGCAGGATGATTTAATGATATGATGTAAATGGATGATCTATGATGTAGGTGCAATGATTTGTAATGATGTATATATGAATTTGTTGATTTGTGAATTTTTCAATGTATGAAATGCATCATGAAATGATAGATAATGAATGTGATATGAATAATGATAGTGGTGAAAAGATAAATGATATGTTTTGTAATGTGTATGTAATGAAAATGGTAATGTGATGATAATGAAATAATATAATAAATGATAAATGATAAAATGATAAATGAGAATGGTAAATGATAGTGATGGAAGGATAATGAATAATAAATGATATGGTAATGATAAAATTGATAAAGATAATGATGAAAATGAATGAAATGATAACGAAAATGATGAGGATAATGGTAAAATGAAAATGAAAATGATAAGGATAAAGGATAATGATATATGAGAATGGATGATAATAATAAAATGAAAATGATAATGATAAAATGATAATGACGATGATGAAATGAAATGAAATGATAAATGATAAATGATAAAATGAATGATAACTGATATGAAAATGATGAAAATGATAATGATATATGAGAAAATGAAAATGGTAATGAATGAGATGAATGGAAAATGGGAATGATAATGATAACAATAAAGGATAAATGATAGATGATAAAAATGATAATGAGAATGATAATGATAAAAGGGTAAATGATAAATGATAAAAATGATAATGAATGAATGGCAAGTGAGAATGATAATGATAACAATAAAGGATAAATGATAATGATAAAAATGAATGAATGAGAAATGAGAATGATAATGAATGATAATGAATGATGAAATATAAATGATAAAATGATAATGAAGGATAAATGATGAGGATGAAAAGAGAATAAATGAGATGTCCAAATGTCCTCCACAAAGAGTTCAAAACTACACGACAACCGTTAATGCCTTCATTCAACCTTTCAAAAACACTGATGTGAATCCAATATGCAGATATGTGCAATGATCTAACAAATATGCGACTAAATGAAACTAACTAGTTTGTTGAGCCTGTTATAAGCCTTCTTGAATCATCATAGAACATTTTTAGAATGTTGGAAGTATGTACAAGCATCAGAGGGGGAATTAGCACCAATGATGACCAGAGTACAACTTTCATGATTTTTGATATAGCAAGCGAACACAAGCATCGAAGTATAATTGAACCGAGATGACCTGAGCATTTCTTGCATAAACAAACAAAGATTAACCACCCTTTTGATGCAAATGTGGAACTGTCATCGATGATATTGCTTTAGTCATCACGTCCTATGACATATTTGCATCAGATTGACCGTTCATCTCAAGACAGCAAACAAAGAAAAATCATTCTCGTTCCTTGCCACTCTAGTTCAGTACATCATTGAGTGTGCTCCAGAGTAAAGATATCAAAAATCAAACAACTTTTGGGCAAACATGCAATACTATTATTTCATACATTATTCAGATTTTTGGATCATCCAAGAGACAATGATATGGTATCTGTTGAAAAGTGTTTCATGGGAAGGCTTGATGATCGAATAATGTTTTGCATGAGTTGATTGTTGGCATGATCGGATCCTATGTCATAGTCTAGCTGTTTTAGCATGCTCTGAAAGTTAAGTGCCCCCAGTTGAGTTTTTACCCTGTTTATTGACACAACTTGCGGAAAGGAATATGTACAATAGTCAAGCCATGGTAAGACGTTTTATCACTCTAGGCAAAATGATGGCAGGATGATGTGATTATAACCCTAAGATGCGGAAAAGGATGCGGAAGGAAGAAAAGCTAAAAAGCCAAAGTGCAAAACAGGAACTAATAGATGGAGAGGTACAGATAGCGTCTGTTTGCCAGATTTTCACTTTCTGTATTTATTGCATTTTTCTGATTTCTTTTTGATTTTTTTGTATTTTTTTGTCAATAGACTGCCTGTTTGCCAGGTTTTCACCCTATCACATTTTTTTTGATTTTTTTTGTATTTGAGCTTTTGACCGATGATTTTTTATTTCATTTTTTCAAGACTTTTTCCGCTTTATTTTGTATTTCAGACTTTTGCTGTCGGTATTTCTTCAAGACTTTGTCCATTGCTTTTGTATTTCTTCCAATTTTTCTTGCTATTTTGATTTCTTCAAGACTTTATGTTGTTTTGATTTGTTCAGACTTTTCTCGTTGTTTTGATTTCTTTCAAGAATTTGTCCGTTGTTTTGTATTTCTCAGACTTTGTCTCTGTTTTGTATTTCTTCAGACTTTATCCGGCCGGTATTCTTCAGACTTTTTCTATTGTTTTGGATTTCTTCAGACTTTTTCTCTTGTTTTTGTATTTCTTTAGGACTTTTTCCTCATGAACATTTTATACGACACTGGCTGATGGGTTCATCAAACGTGTCTCCTTTCCTCGCATTGATAACTTGTATGCTCTAAACCATAGACTGTAATAACTACCTAGCGGGCCTTAGCCAATTTGGTTCAAACTTTCCTTTCTTCTCTCTATCTTGTTGATTTCATGGATTCTCTTTCAGAACCAAATCACCCACTTGAAAGGTACGTGGCTTTACTTTGTGGTTGTAGCTGCAAGACATCATTTGTTGATATGCCTTCAAATGGTCAACTGCTCTCTGTCTCTTTTCATCTAGAAGTTCTAACTCTTGTAGTCGGGAAACTCTGTATTCCTCATCTGTTATGAGACCTTTTAGTGATACTCTTAAAGAAGGTATTTCTACCTCTAAAGGCAATATGGCTTTTGCTCCATAGACGAGGGCAAAAGGTGTTGCTCCTGTTAGCGTTCAGACACTAGTTCTATAAGCCCACAAGGCAGGATTGAGTTGAACATGCCAATCTTTCCCTGAATCATTTACTGTCTTCTTCAAAATCTTTAGTATAGTCTTGTTTGAGGCCTCTGCTTGACCATTCCCTTGTGGATAGTAAGGTGTTGAATATCTGTGCTGAATATGGAATCTTTCACAAAGTTCATCAACATCTTGATTCTTGAAAGGTCGACCATTATCTGTAATAATGGCATTAGGAATACCATATTGAAAAATAATGTAGTTGAGTATGAAGGATGAAATCTGTTTTCCAGTGACTTTAGAGAGAGGTACTGCTTCAATCCACTTAGTGAAATATTCTATTGCCGTGATGATGAACTTATGCCCATTTGAGGATGAAGGATGAATTTTCCCTACTAGATCTAACCCCCATTGAGAGAATGGCCAGGTTGGTGTGAATGAGTGAAGTTCTTGTGTAGGAGCATGAATAAGATTCCCATGAATCTAACATTTTGAGCATGTTTTAACAAAAGTGAATGATTCCCTCTCCATTGTAGGCCAGTAGTAACCCATTCTAATCAATTTCTTGGATAAGGTTAGTCCACTCGAATGAGTACCACAAATTCCCCCATGAACTTCTTGTAAAGCTTTATCGGATTCGTTACGTTCAAGACATCGAACTAAAGTACCATAAAGACCACGGCGATAAAGGGTATCAGCGATAAGGGTATATCGAGAGGATTGTCGGATAAAGTTACGTTTTTGGTTGCGGGATAAGTCAGACGGTAAAGTGTCATCTTTTAGGTAGGCATAAATCTTACCATACCAGGGTGAATCGGATCCTACCAGGTGGCAGATAATTTCGCTTTCAGGTGTGTCATAGGTAGGTGTAAATAATTATTTCACCAGAAATTCATAGCGAGTCTATTTTTCTAGGAGTTGTACTAATGAGGCGATCATAGCCATAGCGTCAGCCGCTTTGTTGTCAATCCTTGGAATTTGTGTGAACTGAATGTCCACAAAGTACTTTTTGAAGTCATCAATCATCTTTTTGTATGGCAACAACTTGTCATCTTTAGTCTGATAATCATCATTGATTTGATTAATAACTAGTTGTGAGTCACCATAAACTTGTAGCTCGGTAATCCTCCAGTCCAATGCTGTCTTTAATCCAATGATGAGTGCTTCATATTCGGATATGTTATTGGTGCATGGAAACATTAGCCTATATGACCGAGGAATGGTATGTCCTTGAGGGGTGACAAAGAGAATTCCTGCCCCTGATCCATGTTGAGTAAAAGAACCATCGAAGTATAAGGACCATAGCTGCTTAGATTCTGCCGTGAAAACATCAGCATCTGGAAACTCAATGTGTAAGGGGTGCTCTATTTGTAGAGGAGCATCTGCTAGTTGATCAACAATAACTTGTCCTTTGATTGCTTTGTGATCAACGTAGTGGATGTCAAACTCACTCAAAATCATGACCCATTTTGCTAACCTTCCTGTTAGCGATGCTTTACTTAGTAGATACTTGAGTGGATCAATTTTTGAAACAAGATTGATTGTATGAGTTAGCATGTAATGTCAGAATTTCTGTGAAGTAAAGACTACTGCTAAACAAGCCTTCTCAATGAAAGTGTAGTTAAGTTCATGACTAGTTAGTGTTCTACTGATGTAATAGATTGCACATTTTTTCCCTTCATGGTCTTCTTGTGCTAATAATGCCCCCAAGGATGTCTCGGTTGCAGCAATATATAGGATCAATGGTTTTGTCTCGATTTGGTGATAATGCAGCATTGGTGGATCTATCATCAGTGTCATTTGATTCATTGAAATGCCATTTCACATTTGTCATCCCATCCGAAAAGGAACATTCTTATGCGAGATGTGTGAAATCCGTGACTTTTGTCACCAATTGTGGCAATGAATTCCCCGATGGACTAAAGTCACCCTTGTAATGATCTCAATTGACTGATGTTCTTTGGGGGAGGCATCTCCATGATTGCCTAAACTTTAGCAGGATCTACTTCATTTCCCTTTTTTGAAACAATATATCCTAAAAGTTTTCCAGATGTGACCCCAAAAACACATTCTTAGGATTTAGGCGAACTTTGAATTTTTCCAACTGTAAAATATCTTTAGACAAGATTCCAAGTGTCCTTCTCTAGTGTATGATTTGGCCAATATGTCATCCATATAATCTTCCATGAATGTGTGCATCATGTCATGAAAGATCGTAGTCATGGCTCTTTGATATGTTGCCCCAACATTCTTTAGACCAAAAGGCATGAAATTCCAATGCGATGTTCCCCTACCCGACAAGCGAAAGTTGTTTTCTCTTGGTCTTCCGTGCACCTGATTTGGTTGTAACCAGAGAAAGTTCCATCCATTAATGAACAATACATGGCATGGCCAGCTGTTAAATCAACTATAGTGTCAATATTTGGAAGCAGAAAGTCATCCTTAGGGCAAGCTTTGTTAAGATCTTTGAAATCAGTGCATACTCTAATGCGTGTATTTGGCTTTGCTACTGGTACAATATTGGAGATCCATTCTGCATAGGCAATTGATCTTATAAAGCCTACATCAAGGAGCTTCTTGAGTTCTTCCTTAACCAGTAGTGCTACATGAGGATTCATCTTTCTGAGTTTTTGTTTTACTGGTTTAGCTCCTGGTTTGATGGACAAATGATGCATTATGAGATTAGGGTCAAGACCTGGCATGTCTGCATATGACCAAGCAAAATTAACTTGATTTTCTTTGAGAAAATTCATGAACTCTGGGATTTCTTTATCTGTCATTGATTCAGCTAGTTGTAGAATCCTTGGATTATCTGTAGTTGCAATATTGATTTCCTTTGTAGGCTCAATCAAGATGGGCGATCGCTCATGATAGTGCTCAGGGAGAGTGTCAAGAGTCCCATCAACTGGTGCCTTAAAAATGTTTTCACCATCTGATACGCTCTTTATTTTATCTTTTGTTTGATCTAGTACTGCCAAATTCTAGTTTTCACCACTAGATCATTTTTCTTAATTTTCATTTTTGCAGCTAGGAGACTTGACACTCTCCTGATTAAAGACTTCATACCGAAAATTGCTAGTGGAACAATCATTTACATCATCTGTGGAAAGGAAGTTTATGATAGCTTCATCATTTGGAAAAATAGGTATATCAATAGGTTCGGTTAGATCCCATTCAATGAGATTCGGATGGATTAAAGGTAACAAGTCATTTGGTCAGGAAATTGGCGAAGTGGTTAGGGTCAAGACAGTTATCTGGTGAGGGATCCCTCGAGGTATGGTGTAGTCAATGATGATACTATTCTCCCCGGGATAGTCTTGTTTGTTAAAATCCGACTCAGTATCACTAGACTCATAGTTGCGTTGTGGTTCAGATTCTTGTGGTCGAGACCCTGAACCTTCTCCTTTGATTAAAGTGGGCGTATACGTGTGTATGACATCTACCTCTTTGTGTCTCCAAAATTCATCATCATGGATGGTATCCCATTCATATTCAGCAGAATCTGTATCAGAGTTATTTTCTATGAAATTCAGAATTGATGCCAAACATGTCTCTTTCTTATCGGAACCTTCTTGCAGTGTAAAAACATTACCTTGTGATTATTTGGATGGGGTAGCGTCATAGCCTAGTCCAGTTTTATCATATGCAGCAAGCCCTGGAAGATGGATAGGCTCAACTACGCCTTCTTTTCTTTTTCCAAGAGGACCATTGTCATATCCCATCTTTTGCATGATGGAATATCCTTTCCCATATCTGTCAGTTGGTAAGGTGACATTTAGAACTGTTTCATCTTCATCCTTATAAAGCCAATTCAGAATTGTTGTATCTTCAAGATCCCCCATAGGGAATTTCTCTTTGATAAATTGTCCATTGAACTTGGTAGTTGGTTCTGTTTGTAGTTGTACTGATGTTGATGCTACTGATATCTGTTGTGTAATAGAAGGTTGTCCATGTGATCAAGGTGATGTAGGTAGATTAGCAAGAAAAAGAGAATATTCCCCAACTCCACTTTCTTTAAACTGCAGTTTCTTGTCAAAGCTTCTGGCTAATTGACTGATGTGTGGATCATTCTTAGGAGAAGTATTAGCAAGTGCTTCTCAATTGTTTGGAACCAAAGTATCCTGACTAGTTTTGACATTGGCACAAGTTTGGATGTTAGAATTATCTGCTGATATAGTGATTTCCTGTCCGTCATATGGAAACTTAAGACATTGATGGTAAGTGGACAGAACAGCTTGCATTTCGTGAATCCAAGGACAACCCAACAAGATATTGTATGCAAGATCCCGGTCTAGAACTTGACAAAAGGTATTTTTGATAACAAAATCCCACTGATTGGTAGCATGATTAGACCTTTAGACGTTCTTTCTTCATCATCATAGGCTTTGATGGTAATCTTCCTTCTAGGATCAATGAAGTCTTCTGCAAATCCTAATGCTTGAACCACCTTCAAGGTACATATATTTAAACCAGCCCCTCCATCTATTAGGACACGTTTAACACGGAACTTATGGATCATGACCTCTAAGTATAATGAAGAATTATGGGGATGAGTCATGGAAACATCATCTTTGTCAGAGAATGAAAGACATGTGGGTGAGGAAAAATGTCCTACCATGGCTTGAAATCAGTTCACATCCAAATCCGTGGATACAGTTGTTTCAAAAAGGGCTTTGTCTAAGATTTCCTTATGTGCAGGAGAAATCTGCAGGAGTTCTAAAATGGAAATTTGAGCTAGAGTTTTTCGGAGTTGGTTAACTAAGTCATATTGATGTTGAGGGAAGGTCTCGATGGATTTCGAAGAGGTACCCTTCAAGACAACTTTAGCTTGCGCTCTCGTTGTGACATTCACTTGTCCATTGTCTACTTTCTCTTTGATTTTTATAACATTGACTCGCTCATTGTCCGTATAGATGTGACGGATTACATTGTCATCAATTTGGTTCACATTTTTGTCCGAAGACTCTCCCTTTTGATAATTTGGTAGAGGGTTGCGAAATGCTTGGTGATCTTCATTGGATTTTTGTTATGCTTCTACTGTGATAATGCCCTTGTCAATTAGGTCTTGAATAGCATGCTTCAAAGCTTGACAGTTGTTTGTGCAATGACCTCTACACCTATGGTAGTCACAAAAATAAGCTTCATTCCATGATGGAGGTTTTACACTAGGTTCATAAGTACGTTGCAGTGGTAACATAAGGACATTCTTTTCCATAACCTCTTTGAAAGTAGATTCCAAGGATTGTCCTAGTGGATTGAAAGTTCTTCTATTAGAGAAGAATGAAAAGCGTTGTGGGTTCGTGTTTGAGGTATTCCCTAAAGCGTTGTTGTTGTTGTTGTTCCCATGATAGTTTTGGTTGTTGACAGTCCCCTGATTGTTGTTTGTTGGAGGAGGAAAATTGTTTCCTTGATTCGTGACTGAATTGACATTATTGTAATTATTGTTTCGAGTAGTATTGGGAGCACTTAGAAAAAATGGCTTAGATGTGACATGGTTTGCATCTACAACACCATCGTTTACAATGTTTTTGTTGCAAGTCCAAAATTTAGACTTGTCTTGATTTTTGTAATGGTTAGATGAGCTAGGGTTGTCTCTGTCAAGTTTTATTGTCCCTCTTTTGACCAGAGCACTTTCGATGGTGATGGCATCCTCAATCAATTTCTCAAAGGAGGGTGGACAATGTAGATTTAAGCGATAGCTCATTTCTGAGTTGAGGCTATTGATGAAAGTAACCATTTTTTCCTTTTCAGGAACATGTCATGGGTACCTAGCGAACATTCTTCTCCATCTTTGAAGAAAGGTAGTGAAAGGTTCACCAGGTTTTTGTGCAACTTTGCAAAGATCAATCATGGTGATTTGGTGTTGAATGTTGTAGGTGTATTGTGCTATGAACAAATTGATCGATTCCTCGAATGTTTGAACAAGAGGTGTAATCTTAGATAACCATTCCATAGAGTTAACTCCAAGGCTCCGAGGGAATAATCGTAATAAATAAGTATCCTCATGGGAAAATTCCAATGTCATGTTTCGAAAGTCTCTAACATGGTTAATTGGATCCGATTTCCCATTATAACGATCAAATTTGGGAATTTCACAATGTTTAGGAAATGGAATCATGTTGAGATTTCTATCAAAAGGATAAGGACATATGTCATCCAGCGTGTATTTCTTGGTTGTGGTCCCCCCTTATAACTCTTTGACTTTTCCTTGGAGTGCTTTAAACTGTTGTGTAAGAATAGCAAAATCAGATGGGGATGTTTCTTCTTCTTTGCTCTTTAATTTCTCAGTATCAAAATCCTTAGGCAGTTTAGCTCCTTGATCAGCTAAGAAGAGAAAATACTTTTCTTTGTTATGTTGTAGAATCTTTTCAAGGGCTTTAAGAAACTTGGGGTCTTGTTCAACCTCTCTAATATGAAGTTCTTGCTCGTCATTTCTATCTACGGGAGTTTTGTTCATGTCTTTGTTCTTATGAAATGGATTTTCCTCTCTATCAGCCATATTGTCATCACTGAAAAGAGGATTGCGACTCATACTAAAAAGAGGACGTTCACCTTTTTCTTGGATGTTGTGGGTGGGAATTTCTTGTTGAGATGCTTCTCCTAGTTTGTTGCATTGAGATCTTGTAAAAATGGGCATACATAAGAAATCCTAGGATATGATCGAAGGTTACTGAAGGATTTGACTAGGATGCATTGAGTATTCAATTGAAGGTTGTGGTATATTCTCAAACTCAAGAGGTTGATCAAGATTGTGATGTCGAGATAATGCTAATCTTTGATAATAAGCTTGAGTAGCCAAAGGTTCCACAGCGTAATCATCAGTAAATCCTCTAATGTAGTCTTGGTATCTATGGAGAAATGTGCGATAATGGAGTAAGACGTGTCGACTCTTATACAAAAATTCTCTGCGGTCTAAGGTTTCTTTGTAACTTAAGTTCGTTTTGGGCTTCTTGATCCTATTGTAGACTAATTTCTTGGTGAACTTGGTTGATTTCCACTTTCTCAACATGGGAGAGAAATCTCAGAGATTCGGGTCTATGTAAAAATTTTGACAGAAATTCAGAAGCGCTATTCTGTTTCCTAAATGCGCTACAGGAAGAGGTATATGCGCTGGAGAAAGAGTCAAATGCACTACAGAATACCTTAAATGCACAGAAACAGAGCACAGATGCGCTAAAACAATTTTCCTAAATGCGCTAAAAGATGACTCAAATGTGCTGAAACAGACAGTGGATGCGCCAGAACAGAGTTTATATGCGCTGCAGTTTTTCCTAGATGCGCTAAAATAGTTTTCTAAAGATAGTTTTTGACCAGTTTTGAAAATTCAGCTGAAGTTTTTTTTTTTCATGTTCATTTTGGATGATCCTTTATTTGAATTAATGTTCTTGAAAACACAGCAAACAGTCTGATTTAAGTTGATCATAACCAAGCACAGAATAAGACAAGAACAACCTAGGTTAGGCCAAGACAATATCCGCTAGATTCCACGTAATTGCATATCTGTAGTGTGTGAATTCAGAAGCTTGGCTCCACGGGCTCCCCCTTATAGTGCACTCTCTTCTCAGGCCAACCAAGCTTCCAACCCCCATGAAACTCCCATGGCGAGCTGATCACCTCTACTACAAACTGTGAAAGTGTGGATGCCTTCACACCGACCGGTGCTGTGCTAGTAAATAGAAGGATTTTGGCTTACTACACAAGATTTTTTAGTTCGGGACCCCCATTCGAGTGGCCATACATGGGGCAAGAGATTAATCACCATTAAGGTGGCACTCCAGCCTGAAGAGGTTAAGCTCAACAGGGTTTAAGGGAGTACAACTTCGTCCGTATGACACATCCGCACAAGCAACCTTAGGTTTTCCCTTAACATTTACATTTATATACCGGTTGGGGGTAGCTTGGTCTTAGCTCCGTTACCGGTTTGAGTCACATTGGGGTGATGAAATCCCCAGGTAGACCCAATTTCTAGAGTCAATAACCATTTCTCTTACACCCAAGATCGCACAAGTGCGCAAGGGGAGAGGATACTTCGATTATCAATTCTGGGTTACATAGGGAAAAGTGGGTCTGGTTTTCTGATCACCTAGTTTGCACAGGATGAGAGCATAATCACCTACCATTTTCCAACACAGTCAATAAGAGTAGACAGATTCATTTTAGGAGCACCAAAATCAAAAATGATTTAATCTAACTGAAGATTTTGCTTCACAACAGACATGGGGTTCATTTTAACTGTATGATAAAGGTGTGGTGGCTACCCTATATTGATTCATTTTAAATCCAGCAAGAAAGAAAGAAATTATGTCTGCAGAAGGCGTCAGACTCAAAATCTGTGTTACAATCCAGATGCGCAACTCTGTCACTCAAATGCGTTAAAACAGAACCCAGATGCGCCACTCTGTTACTCAGATGCATGAAAAAAAAACCTACATGCGCTATAACAGAACCTAAATGCGCAATAATAGAAATCTATATGTGCAATAACATAATCTAGTTGCGCAACTCTGTTACCCAGATGCGCTAAAACAAAACCTATATGTGCTAATCTAAATGCAAATTTTCTTTCTTTTTTTTTCTGAAACATATTTGAATGCGCTAAATGATGTCCTAAATGCGGTAAATAAACTCTTATATGCTCTGTAGAAATTCCCAGATGTGCCACTTTGTTTCCCAGATGCACTGCAAAAATGCCCAGATGCGCCGAAACAGTCTTCAGATGCGCCGAAATACCTGCAAAATAAAAAAAATTGAATCTTCCAGATGTGCTCTCGGATGTCAGAAAACCTGCAATTAAACCTGCAAGAAAAAACTTGCAATAGAGAAGTCTAAAATAGGGGCATGTGCCCCACGGTGGGCGCCATTTAATGTGTGATAAAAAATAATATGCGTAAATGAATTGAAATAAAATACTATTTAAGCACACCGATAAAACATTGTATCAAAATAGAATGAAAGAAGTAAGTAAATGCAAACTCAGTATTCTGCCTCGATTTTCGTCCTATTGTCCTCTATCTTTAGTGTTTTTGTCGATTCTAGCTTTTGTTCTCAGATTTTAGGCTAGGCTCAACAAACTGTCTTTCTAAAGAACGAGATTCAAAGATGATGCATGATGCAAGATTTAAGCTATGATATGGAATAAGACTAATATGCTTGAAATAACCATGATGCTATGATAAATGAAATACTAAATGAATTAAATGCATGAACTCTAATTAATTGCCTATTCTCAATGCTTGGATTCACACAGGTATTTAAGTGGTGGAGTTTAATGATTTTGGGATTACTTTCTTGATTAATCCGCTTTGGATAATTCCCCGCAGATCGAATGGTCAAGAAGGATGAATTGAAGAGAAAAATAGAAGAAAACCTAAAACAAGATTTTCTATTTTTATGAAAGAGGAAAAGATAAGAAGATAAGAAATCATCTTTCTTAAAGGAACAAAAGAAAGATTTAAAGCTCTTGATGTAACAATGAATTAAAAATTCAATTTATTTATTTGTGGATTAAATTACCTTTTCTTTAATTAAATGAAATATTTTGAATTCCTCTAAGTTTCTTTAAAGCGTAAGAAAAGCCTGCATGTAAGAATAAAGCTTCTTAATTAGGGGCTCTTTTGAATAGCATGGAAATGATCCTCATATTTAAAATGCAAACATTTTAATTGCATGATATGAGCAAAAGAAAGCAAAACAAAAAGCCAAAAACAAAACATCTAGTCTGTTTTAAAGAAAGATAAGATCTTAATTAAATAAGATTTAATTAAATCACTTTTTGAATATTAATCTAAATGCTAAACGATTTTAATTGACTAGAAGGAAGAAACTGAAAATAGGAAGAAAAAAGATGAAATTAGCTTGAACTTAATTAAACTGATTTCATCCGGGTAAAATCGTAAACAACGGACACTGGAACGTACAAATGGCTCCAATTTCGTTCTTTATGCGCTCAAAACCGTCCTTAATATCCTTCTAACTAAATAAGCAATGGAAATGGGCCTTTCACTGGAATCTCCATTCCAAAATCCGCAGAGGACTCTAAAAACTGGAATTTCAAATGTAATAAATATTTCAATGGTTCGCTGATTATAGACATGACCATTTTCATGTGCATACGTTATCGTAAAATGTATACATGTTCGCGATGCCAATCACAAAATTAAGAAACACAGCCGCCCTTCAACACTAGCGGTTAAAGGCCTAAAGCACCGCTTTAACAGGAAAGGTCCATTTTTCTACAATACAGGTCTATTGTCTTGATATAGGAGATGGGATAGGTCCTCCTCTATTACTTCTCAGCTGAGATCTTCCCAACTTTTGAAGTTGGAATATCCTTCAGGGGATGTTTGGGATGTGGAGGCTTCATTTGATTGCGGTCATCCTCATGATCTAGGAGATTGTGTTAACTCTCCTACCACAAAAGCATTTTTTGGAATTTTATAGTTTCCACAACTATTGTCCTAGATGACGACTTTGATATCAAAGATAGTTGAGATGGTGGGAGTGGTGGGTGTCTCTATCACAGAAGTGGAAGTGAGAGTAGTTGGATCAATGTATGGTGTTGATGGGCCTTCATCATTTTTAGGCACTTGAGGGATTTTGTAGTATTTTTCCTCTAGGTTCTTGCAGTAGGAGAATGGTTCAGGATCTCCATGAATGGTGACCACTTGTCCTTCATATGTGAATTTGACACATTGATGGAAGGTTGATGCTACTGCTTGCATTGTATGGATCCACGTACATCCAAGGAGAATGTTATAAGGCAAGTCAAGGTCCAGGACTTGACAGGTGGTTTCCATGATAGTTGGCCCTACTTGAATAGGGATTTGGATTGTGCCTTGGGACACTCTTTCTTGATCATTATACAGTCTGATTGTAATACCTTTTCCTTTGTTGATGGAGAAAATATTTAGACCTGCCCCTCCATCGACTATGACTCACTTGACTTTATTTTTATGCACTAGGACCTCTAAATGGAGTGCACAGTTGTCAGATGGTTGAGCAGGAAAGTCTTGATCAGAGAATGTAAGGAGATTCAGAGTGATGATGTTTCTGACCATAGCTTGGAATTGTTCCGCATCAAAATCTGCGGCAATAGTGGATGAAGCCAATGCTTCCTCAAGGATTTTGTTGTGGGCAGATGAAATTTTTAGCAACTCCATGATGGATATTTGTGCTGGGGCTCTTTTTAGTTGATCAAGGACATTGTAGCCGCTGGGAATAGATCTTGGGATGGGAGCGGTCGCTCTGTTTGGCTAAGATGATCCTTTAATGGTAATTTTGTCACCTCTTGTGGTGACTACAGAATCAGCATGGGCTCCTTTGATGGTGATGGTAGCACAACAATCATCCAGGGATGCAACGACATGGTCATACACATGATTCACGCTCTTGAAGTTACCTTTCCCCTTATTAATGTTACTGTTCCCTTTATTGTTATGGTTTAGCATTGTGTTTGTGAATATTTTGATGTTTTGATCAATGAGGTCTTGGATTGGGTTTTTCAACCTTATGCAATTGCTAGTGGTGTTCCCTTTGATTTTTTGGAAGTCACAGAGCTGATTTTCATTGTACCAGGGTAGTTTGACATCTGGTTTCTGGTAATTCTTATAGGTGCAAGCCTTAATGAGGTTTTCGCTTATTAATTTCTTCATGATGACTTTGAGTGGTTCCCTAATGGTAGTGTAATTCCACTTGTGGGAGTTAATGTTTCACTAAGGTGGCACCCTTTGATCATTAACATTGTTGATCACTTGATTGGTTGGTTGTTGTACATTGTTGTATTCACTTGATGGTTTTTTTGATGATGGTTTTGGGGTTTTTGTTGTGGTGCGGGTGTGTTTTGCTGAGGGGCACTGATAACAACTTTGGCGTCAACAACTCCATCGTTAGTAAAAAAAAAAATTCTTTCCCATGTGTGAGGTTTATCATTATAGTTGGTGGATGGATGATTTCTCTACTATTTGATTTAGTTATTCCCCTACGTTGTGGGCTTTTGCGCTCGCTCGAGCGCTGAGGTATTGAGATCAATCGGGTCATGCGACTCCCTTCGCCCTGGCGTGGTGCGCGCGTATTGCCTCGCTCGATATGATGGTGCACACTTGTTGTTCCTCAGGAATGACCCATTTTCTTTGATTGGCCTTGGATCACCATTGTTGTAGGAATGAAGTGAATGATTCATTCTTCCCTTGTATCAAAGTTGATAGTTCCTCTAAACTAACATCGATACCAATATTGAATGCATTGTTTTTGATGAATGTGTCAACTATTTCTTGGAACTTCTTGATGCCTGGAGGAAGGCGAAAGAACCATTCCATGGTGTGGCCATCCAAACTTCTAGGAAATAGCCGCATCAAATAAGTATCGTCATATGTGACTTCCATGTAATGAACTTGGAATTCCCTGATGTGATCTTTAGGGTTTCTTGTCCCATGATATTTGTCAAATTTGGGGATCTCAAATCCCTTTGGGAATGGTTTCATTACGAGGCTCCTATCAAATGGATAAGGACGCAAGTTGGTGGGTGTTTTTGTGGTTTTCCCTGATTGAAGGTCAAGTACTTGTTGTGAGAGCAATTTGATTTGTGTTGCGACATCATTTTGCAGATCAAAGGGTGGGATGAATTTTTTTTGAGGTGGTTCAACTGTCTGTGGGATGGGTGGATTAATTGGTATGTTGATGGATGGTGTTTTCACATTCTACTGAGCCAAACATGCTTGCAATTGCTATTGTACCAACAATTGTTGTTGTTGGTCTTGTTGTTGTTGCACTAATAGTGCCTATTGTTGGGCTTGTTGTTGCACTTGTTGTTGCACCAACAATGCTTGTTGTTGGACTACTAATCAAGTTGCTTCTTGCTACTCTTGGTATTGGGCTGCTTTTTGTTGTGTGAGATATATTGTGTGTGTGCCTATGTTTGCACTTGTGGTTGTGCTTGAGGTTTTTTGGCTTGGTATTGGGCTTGTGCCTAAGCTTGAGCTTTTGCTTGGGCTTGAGTGAGTGCTTTTGCTTGAGAAAAAACTTGTGTAATTTGTGTGGCTTGAGTAGCTTGTGCTACCTAAGTGTCTTGTTGTTGTTGTTGTAATAGGGCTTGGGCTTGTGCAACCTGCTATGGTTGGTCTGCTTGTAGGGCTTGTTGTACGGCTTGAGTAGCTTGAATAGTTTGTGTGGCTTGCTAAGTGGATAGTTGTGCAGCTTATTGGTTTTGGATTTGTTGTAATGCCTTTTGATAAGCAATCCATTGAGTGGCTTGCAACACAATACTGTATTGGCTTGATGTGTTCAATTTTGGTGGTGGTGGTGGTGGAGGTGGATTTGGAATGGTGCTTGTTGTGGTGATGAGGGGCACCATCGTGTTGATGATTGCAATTTGAGTGGTAGATGTTGTGATTTATATGGTTGGTCCTTGAGAGACCATGTTTTGAGATGTTTTGGGGATGGTTGATGATGTCATGGTGGTGGTTTTCATTATCGAGATGGTTTCCATCTGTTGTTGAAATATCGATGGCAAGGTGGAAGTGTTTGGAATGATGCTTTGATTTATGCTTGGTGGGTTGATTTGATTTTGTTGATTGATGCTTGGTAAAGGGGGAAGTCCTAAACCAGGAGGTGATGTGGATATTGATGGTAATGGTGGAAGTGGTGGAAATGTGGGGGGTGTGACCTCTTGAGGAAATGGTGTAGTGTCAAAAATTCCCCTTGGTCAAAATATGTCACCCTCTCCTTGTGAGGTTATGGGGAGAGAGGTTTGGGGAGTTGCATGGAATGATGATGATGGGTCATTTGGATCATGAAAGGTGACATGGACATATGAATGTGATGGATTTTGGGGTTACAAATTGTCCCAAGATGGTATTTGTGTCCAAATCTTCATTGTTCACAATGGGGTGTGTTTTTAATGCATTGAGAAATTTGCTTCCCTTGTTAACAATGGGTTACATTGGAGCAATAGATGATGTAATTTGGGGGATGTTTTGGAATGGAGGTGTAGATGAAATGGGGATAGTGGATGAGATTGGGGGCACAACCCCAAAAATATGTTTCCACAATAGTTCTCACATCAAAATTGGAGGGGATTTTAGCCCCTTGCTTTGCTAATTCGAGCATGTATAGTGAAGGATTGAGTGCCATCATGATGTTGATAATTTTATGATTCTCCATATTTTGAACCATTTCAGTGATTTCCTTGTGTGTCATTCCAAAGGGATTATTTGTGAGATCCTCCACTTGACCTTCCTCTTGTTGATTTTGTGATGATGAAGGAAAGTTAGTTAGAGGGTTGCTCGATACAATAAGATTTATTTCAAAATTTGTTTCACTTAGGTTGCTCGAGGTGGCTATTTCTTTGTTGGCTTCCATGTTCCTCTTGTGTTGAGATCTAGTTTACACCATAAAATAGGGATCAATTTTCAAGAATATTGGAGATGAATCTCTAATCCTTTGATTGATCTAATCTTAAGTACAGAAGAGAAAATTTTAGGATGATTTAAAGACCAAATGTGTGATAATAAATGACAATGGATGATTGATGGATGATATGGATGATTTGAACTTTTGAAAAATCTTGAGGAAATGATAGACTTTTTAGGACTTTTGAATGTTTCGGATTTTGTTTTTCTTTTGATTTTCTTGGATTTTGATTTCGATTGACCTTTATTTGATTTTTCTTTGTTTTTAGATAATGAATAAATATATCCCAAGATGTTGGATGTTACCTATGGAATAAATTTTCTCAAATGATGATAATTTGAGAGAAGGATGCATCTACCCACACCTATTCAAACAAGATGATAATTCAACCAAGTATACGAAGAAGGATGCATCTATATATACCTAGCTAAACAAGATGATTTGATAATTTGACTAAGCATATGCAAAAGGATGCATCCACACATACCTAGCCAAAGATGATTTGATGTTTTGATTCAAGCATTTCAAGGAATTTTATTTTCCAAAAAGCCTACATGAAGGATGATTTTAAGATTCTCAAAAGTTCATGGTGAAATGGTTTTGTTTTTTGATTTTTGGAAAGCTGGATGAGAGTTTGATTTTGATCCTAGGTGTACCTAAAAAGGACTCTTGTTTACTAGACCTCAAGTTTGAAGAAAATTCCTTTCTCTAGACAAGGTGTTCAAATTCCCGAAAAAGAGTTGGATTCTGACACTAATAAAATGAGTACAATATGGAACTATTTCTTGAAGCTTTCCTATAAAATTTAAAAATCAATCTTCATCTAAATTTGTATAGCGTTGAGAGATGATTTTGGTGTTCTTTTAGACTAAGAGCTGGGTATGTGCAGGATCATCATGGAAAAACACAGGCCCTTAAGTGGCAAAAAATTCAGAAAAATCAGTGTTAGGAAACTTGACATAAAAATTTGAATAAGTTATCTATATTATTTCAAAAATATGTATGAATAGAATTTGTAGAAAATTGAATTTAGTTTCTAAAGTACTAGGTTTATTTAAAAATAAATAAAATCTATTTGGTGAAAATTTGAAATTTCAATGCAATAGTACTTAAATTTCAGGGAAAAAATAAGAAGTACGTGTCTGTCTAACCACCCTAACCATAATAAAATGATAATTCTTTTTTATAATATTT
>VDFB02075321.1:15478360-15509371 GCA_007258455.2 Sequoia sempervirens
ATCCATCTTAATTGAGGAAATGTCTTCCTTGACCTTATTTATTTCCTCATTATGAGTAACATCCTTGATTGTTTCACCATCCTTATCAGGAGTCTTCCTCGGAGTGACAAGATTCTTTTTACCCCTTGTTGCAGGCCCCGTCATGATGGAAACCACTAATGTTGGAATAAATCACACAAATAAAATTTAAATTCTCTAAATTTTTTACTGTAATCTCCTTTGGTATGTCTTCAAAAACCCAATAAAAATCGACTCCAATTCAACAAGATGTGCGAGATATGTAGATTCCAAAAAAATAGTGTAGAAACTCTAATTCTGCAATAATTCGCTTAATTCTACTCCAATTATTCTGAAAATCTGGACTGTAGCTTCTTCAATATGTTCTTCAAAAACCCTTTAAAAATTAGAAAAAAATTCACCAAAATCTGAAAGATATGCTCTTCCCAAAATCGCCTCCAAAATTGAGAAAAACCTTGCCTCTATGGTGCCAAGATCATGCTTTGATACCACTTGTTATGAAATAACTTGCACAATAGAAGAATGTGATATGAAATATGCTGCAAATACTTGATAATAACTAAGAATAACAAGCCACTTCGAGGGGGAAAACCTCCAAATATCTCTAATGAGAACACACTTCACAACTTGATGAAATAAGACTCACAACCTCCTATATATACCTATTTATGCCAATGATATCACCTAGGCCGACCTAAACAACTAAATAACAATATACTAATGATAATATGACTTAATAGAGAGTTAAGATAGCCACAAGCCGACTATTCATAACCCGATGTACACTAATATTAAGGGCGTAGCAAAGAGATTTTACTACTACAAGAAATGTAATTGCTTTCACTAATCTTGATTTTTCTAAGGATGTGGCCATGGATTTTTTGTTCTCTTCATTTGGAATCTTCTTGGGAACTCACTAATATCTACATTCCCCAAAACAATATATCCAATATTTATCTAAAGAGAGAATAGATTGGAAGTTGGGTGAAGTCCATTGTATTGGTACTTCATCTTCAATCCTTCCCCTTGCATATTTGCTACATATTTCAGCCATCATCAATTAGGGGAAATCATCATATTGAAATTGAACTTCACGCCTATTATTAACTATAATTCGAGAAAACATCACTATCAAGTATGGAAGTTAAGTTATTTCCATGTCCATTTCAAAGAAGAAGCCTTAAATCCATAAAAATAAATTGTTTTGTCAAAAATCAGGCTTTGAGCATACTATCAATCACTTTCAAAAAGGTATATTTATCTAAGATAAATCAACCTAAACACTGATATTTGGAAGATGTGTCAAAATTTACCTAAATTATTGGCTATCATAGTTCATGCATATCTCTTATTTCTTGTTTGAGAAAACCATTAGAGTTATGACAAACACCCAAATACTGATACCCAAATGTTATCAAAAGAGAATAATAGCCATCATCATAAATCAAAATTTGGGAAGAACCTTTATTGCATTCCATGAAATTTGGTAATTTTTAAGGATGATTTCCAATTACTAAAGATTGCAAAGGTCACTAGAACATTAAACCATTGGAAATTTGGATCCCAAAGAACATATTAAAAATTGAAATGAGTTTTAATTTTAGAACAATGTTTTGGTTGTTTGGAATCAATAGTTTCATGTAACCTTTAAGCTAAAAAAATAATCAATAAAGATTATTTTGGGTAAGTGTAAGAACTTGGGTTCACTTTTACGAGAAGTGCCATTTTTTAGCTTTAGAATAGGTAGGTACTCATTCATTCTTTAGAATAGGTACCCATTTTAAAGTGGGTACTCATTCAAAGAAAATTCAGACTCACAATCCATGTTTTTAATTTGGATTTAGGCTCAAATAAGGTATGGTAATACAACTCTTAGCATTGGACCTACAAGTACAAGGTCATGGCAATATCAAGACAAGAAAATTGACTTTGAAAAATGTGGCAAACAAGTTTTTTTAGAATTATTTTGTGAAATTAAAACATATTGTAGATAAAATTTTCTAGGTTTCAAATATTTAATTTTTTTCGTGATTGGATTAATTTTCCATTTTTAAATTAATTTATGAGGAAACTAGTCCATATACTAGAAATTTCAAGTTTTTGTCATTTTTAATAAATTTTAAATTTTAAATTTTATTGTAAAAAAGCTATATGGAATCAATCTAAAAATAATTATTTATACAATGAAAGAAAATAAGTTCAAAAACTAATTATTTTAAGTCCAATTATGGTGTCCCTATACAATGGTTTTGAAAAATAACAATAAGCACCAATAAAAAAATTTAAAAATTATATAATTGGAAAAAAATTATAAAAAAATATCCTCATCAATATTCAATATAATAAAAATACTTTTATTTAGGTCAACTTATGGTGTCTATACATGTGCATGGTATGGTCCTAAAAATTTGACTTTTAAAAAGTAGTTTTAATAGATGCTTATTAACTTTTTTTTTATATAATCTAGGTATTAGAATAAGTTACATATGTGAAAATTAGATTCAATAAGTAAGTGCTTCAAATTTCCAGTCCATTAGTGACAAATTCTTAAAATTAGGAAGGAGACTTCCACTTTTTGAACATTTTGTGGACCCACCTTGCACTTACCTTTTTTATGACAAAAAACCTACAAGAAAATCGATATTTTGACTATTGACATCAAAAATCAAGAGTCAGAAAGAACCCTTATCTTCAAAGAATTACTACATTAATGGTTAAAGGGGAGACCCAATGTCTGATGACTAAAGAACTTAATGATTTCGAGAGCCCAACCTATGGATTTGAGTGTTTGTGATGAGTATTAATCTTTACAAGTGTGTTAATAAGAATTAAGGAATGTGTTGGATATTTGATGATTGAAGGACTTAGTGAAATTTCAAATGGTGAAGTGCAATCTCATTAGGGATTGGGGATTTGTTAGAATGTCTACCAAAAAGGACTAGAGAGAATTCAAAACCTAATGATATTTTATGATGAAACCATAATCAACCTCAAGTTATGTTGTTGGGAAAACTAATATTCTTGAAAGGACCAAAATGAAAAAAAAAAAAATGAAAACTCAAATAATAAATCAAAAAACATTGGAAATAACCAAAATAAAAGGAAAATGACACAATAAAAGCCCAAAGATTAATCCAAAATATGAGAAATAAACACAAGTGATGAAGAAAACATGAGAAGCCTTAAAAACTATTAAATGAAATATTCTGTCAAAAATTACTGAGAAATCATGTAGATAAACAAAGGACAAAATACACACCCATAAAATTGAGAAGGAAGATGTACCCATGAGCCAAATAGAAATGAGTTGATAATTCCAACACAAACCATAAAGAACACAATCCAAAGAAAGAGCACTAGAAATAGCATGGAGAGAAGGCTACTTATGGAGTAATCATGAAGAAATTATAGAAAATATAAAGCACTTCGACCAAAATGGCTCATAAAACAATATGACTGACCCATAAAACCATAAGCTAATCTACACATTAAAGAACCATTAATGCATATGAGGAAATTAAATTCATTATCATGTGAGAAACTTAAAACAACAAGACATTACTACCATTGGATACCAAGAGTCATAATTCTCATAAAGAACATGCTGACAAAGAAACTCATGATGGTCAAAGGATTATAAATGGAAGATGTTGGGGATTGAGATTGATAAGGATAGAATTCCATCACAAGAAACCTTGAAATCTAAACAAAATGAGAAGAAGAAAAAAAAAAGGTAAGGGAAATAACTTAAATTCAAACAAAACAAGGTGATAAAAATAATAATAAAAGGAACAAAATAGTGGCCCCCATTTTGTGTAAGAAAAATGGGGGTGTGAGTGAAGGCACAACGCAACCACTACATGAATAAGGGAAACTCAATTGGTTGGATGTTTTAGGGGCTATGTAATTTTTTGACCTTACAAACGGATTCTCAACTAGTGTGAATCTATTGAGATGAAAACATTTTAAAAGGCCTTTGTGCTACATGTGAGATGCAAGTTTTTTCTTCTTTAATTTTTTTGGTTTTTATTCATTAATTTGTAATGGCTCTTAGTAGAGGGAAGGGGAGGTTCCCCCCTCTTATAATTTTACATATAATCTTGTAAGATCTAGTTCTATATCATCGATTCAAGAAAATAAATTGATGTTGTGATCATTACAGCTAGTAGTATGAATTTGAATCATCTAAGTAGAAAATATATTGAAAATGCATGGGGTGAAAGTGAAAAGTTGAGTCCACTTAAGGTGGAAGTTTTGGCCTTAGAAAATATCATGAAATTGAGATAAATGAATTAGGATCTTGTTTCTCTTTAGGGTCCTGAGCCTAAAATTAAAATGGGATCCCAATTTTTAGAAAACTAGATCCCATTTCATTTTGGTGTCTTGAGCCTAGCTTTAAGAAATGGGAATCTGATTGCTATGAAATAGGATCCAAATTTGTAATAAGTGGGATCCCATTTCATATAAGTATTTAGTATTTTAAAAAAGACTATGAGCTCATTTTTACTGCACTGCAATTGGGATCTCAGGTGAGTGAAAGTTATTAACAACTACCAGGTGAGTCCATCTTCCATTTCTTTCCATTTTTTAATTTTTTGGTTATTAGCTATGTATTTAGGTTTACTTTTAGTGTTTTTGTATTTGTAAATTAGATTTTAATTTCAATATTCCTACAAAATAATGAAACATTACATTGAAATAAATAAAAAAAACCCTAAATTGAAATCAAACAAAAAACAACCCTAAATGGAAGCAAACAAAAAAAATTACCTTTCATAACAAAAAAAACTTAATTAAAATCGAGCAAAACAATCATAAACTATTTTCATCTGAATTTAGGGTTTAGGGTTTAATTTGTATTTCTCTATGTTTTAAATCTATATGCAACTATTTCAAAATGAAAATATTTCATTTGCATTGCTTTATGTTTCAAATTTGTGTGCAACTAGATTTCAAAATGCAAAAAAATCATTTGCATTGATATGTTTTAAATTTGTATGCTTGAATATTTCAAAATAAAAATATTTCATTTGCATTTCTTTATGTTTTAAATCTATATACACAAACACCTACTCTCTAACATATTAAGGGTATGTGTAGGATCATCATGGAAAAAATAGGCCCTTAAGTGGCGAAAAATTTAGAAAAATCAGAGTTAGGTAACTTGATGTAAAAATTTGAATAAGGTATCTATATTTTTTCAAAAATATTTAAGAATAAAATCTATAGAAAATTGAATGTAGTTTCTAAAGTACTATTTTTTTTATTTTTTATTTTTAAATCTATTTGGTGAAAATTTGAAATTTTAATGTAGTAGTACTTAAATTTTAGGGAAAAAATAAGAAGTAGGTGTCTATCTGACCACCCTAACCACAATAAAATGATAATATTTTTTTATAAGATTTTAGATATAAGTAGAGGACTCATGTCCCAATCTGATGCATATTTGTTTGTAATTTGTTTCTGTAGACATGGAAACTATACCCGCATAATTGATCCTAACTATTAACACCATTTCATCCTAAATCATTCCTCAGTCTAACCATTTATTCAAATAACTTTATTTGATTAAATTCATCAATTATCCTATCTTAATTAAATAAATCATTTTATCTAATTAAGTTTTTCTCTCTTGTTAATTAAATCAATATATCTGATCTAATTAACCCTGTGTCCATATTTAATTAAATAATTTCCTTTATTTAATTAAATCTCTAAGGTATATGTGTTAAATTAAATAAATTAAACCTTGTTCAATTTAAACTAACACTATCCCCTTTAGTTAAATAAATCAAAATATTTATTTACGTAAGTCTAAAATCATATTCTTCTCATCTTTGATTTAAATAAACCCATAAATCTAAGTCAAATTTGTCACATCATCTAATCTCTCATTAAATTAATTAACCCTTGATTAATTTAATCCTAATTCATGTCCCATCCTCTAGCCTTTGCCACTTGCACATGAAAATAGATTTAATTAATTTATTAAATCCATATTTTCTCTCAACATGGCATAATGGAGGAATATTCTCTTAAATTTAAATTCAAAATCCAAGTGGACTTTTTCCTTCCAACAAGACATTAACTTCACGTAATAAGTCCTTTTTCCTTGAGCCAAGTGGCATTTATGACATTCCTTTTCCCTCTTACATGTCATTTCACTAATTTGAAATATCACCTAATTCCATTTATGGGCACATTCATCAAAATGTGGACATCCCTCAACCATTCTCATCTTGACAAGTGGCACCTTGCCATTGGTTGAATTTTAGTCCCACATTGCTTCATTTTGGGAATTTCTCCAACTTTTCAATATATAAATAAGAGGCTTCATTCCTCATTTTATCATCCACAATTTGAGAAAAGTTATTATACTCAAATCCATAGCAATCTTCATCCATTTCATCAAAGATTTAGCTAGGTTATGCAGATTTTCATCTTGGAGCACACTTCAATCTTCAAAAAAGTGGATCAAATCCTCATCAAATCATCAAACCTTGCATAGGAGTTGGGAAAGGGCCACTTTCCACATCAAACTGACACAAAATCCTCCAACAGATTAAGAGTTTACATTGCATTTGAATATAATTTAATATCTTTGGTTTCTACTTGTTTATCTTCTTCATTTCATTTCCTTTCTTTAGCAATTCAAATGGACTTCTTGGGGAATCATGATACTAACTTGCATTTGATCTAATATAGTGTTGGCTTGTTGTGTTTGTGTAGGTTTGGAATCTTGGTTAACATTTTGGTGCTAGAAGGAGGGAAAACTAGAAGTTCTAATCACATTTTTTCACCAAATTCCGTGCTTTTTTTTGTTGTTTTTGTGTCCATAGGGAACTCCACCACTGGTAGACTAGCGTCATAATTTAGAAACACTGAGACTCCAGTGTCGTTGTATCACACTGCTACAAATTACAAACTCCGACACTCTTTATTTCCTGCCCGAGATTCAAATTTTCAAAGAGCACCGCTGAGACTTTTTCACCCGCTAGAATATTTCCAAATTTCAAACTCCACTACTGGTTGAAATAGTGACGTCTTCATGCTCTCTTCCCCTACTGTAGAAAAACATTGACTAGCAAGTGGTGCTATATAGCACCACTGGAAATTTTAAATTGCATCTCCTTCACAGGTTCCACCGCTGGAAGGAAGTAAAAAGTATAAAATTAGGTTTATGACATGTGCTTTTTTTCAAATTCGATCATTTGGATTGTTCTTTGATTTCCTAACCTCTATTTTTGCAGATCTGACTATTTTTCTTATAGGTTGGATTGATAAAAGGTGAAGAGGAAAAGAAACATAATGGCATCATTTCATGATACCAAGTTTTTTTTAACACTTTAGTGTTTGTTCAACACTCTTAGAGAATTCACTATCTCTCTTAAGAAATATTGTTATCTTTCATTCAAGTAGGACCTACTACTTTTCTTTTTGGCTCTAAAAAGAAAACTTTAATTAATTACTACAAAAGGGCTTAAAATGAACTTTAGGACACAAACTCACTAGATTTCGTTTGAGGCTAACAATTGAACAAGAATTTTTTTTGCATTTCCTTTAGTGTTAAAAAAGAAGTCATTGTTGCTTTGTGGGTCTTAAAATGAACATGTGCTACTTTATTTTGTGATTGCTTACTCAAAATGACACCATTGAAAAGACGTATGTGCTTCTCTCACGCCTCATGACAATCTTGAGAATCAAAAGGATTTTTTGTGGTCTTATGATGGGATAAAGTGATTGCCTCCACACTTCATTTTTGGATTAAAATTGAACACATCTTGCGAGTGTGAGTGGAACCTATCATGTGTATTCTCTCTTTGTTTTTCAACAAAGATCGATCAAATTATGGATATTTTTTCTTGCTTTTGTTTATCTTAGAGGGCCTACCTTGGGGAAAAAGTACATACCCAAGGGAACAAATCAACTAGTAACACTCTAAAGCCAAGAGTATTTCTAGTTTGGATATAAAAGTGGGCTCTGACGAGAAGAGAAAAATGGTCTCTCACCTCAATGGGTCAACTCCTACAAATGAAAAGTCCTAATTAAAACCCTTGTTGTAGAAAGGCCAAAATCCTTATCTATTTGTTGGTGCAAGAATGGTCATTCTGAAGCCGCCCCACACTTTTACGGTTTTTAGTAGAAATGGAAAGTATGCCATGGGAGTTTCATGGGTGTTGATGCTTGGCTGCCCCATATAAGTGAGTTTCGTGGAGGGGAGCCAGTGGGGTCAAGTATCTAACCATTCACTAAAAAAAACCGTAGATGGACTTGTCCAAGTGGGGACTCAACAAATACAGTATTTCATATCCATAGGATTGTGCTTGTTCTTGGTTACAAAACACTTTTCTTGTTCAAAAACATTTAGAAACAAAAATTTAACATTTATCATCAAAAATTCAAACCCTTTAGGAAGCAAATACAATTGAACAAATTCATGTGTTATTGCTTGCCCTTGGGATTTTATCCTTAGAGGTTTCTAAACACTTGGACTTATATCTCAATTTTCTTACTAGAGTTAACAATAGGAAACCCTTGCCTTAATTTCATCAAATTTCCACATGATATACCTTGTGGAATGAGAAGAAGTTGAGACATTGGACATCTAGTTTGAAAGGCTAATCAAGAAGTGTTTGTTGTAAAACAAAGTCATTAAGCAAAGACTAAAAAAGAATTGAATCCCACACATGTGTCTTCAATTATTTCATGCAAAATCAAGATCAAGAAACCAAAGGTAAAAGTTGGCTATGTGTAGGATCATGATGGGCCAAACAATGGCAATATTATGGGTATTTGTAGGGTAAGTGGCTGACGAATTTTTTTTACCCAAAATTGATGAAACGAAAAGGGTTTTTAGAAGAGATTCTTAGCTTTCCACCAATATAAATTATGCTATAATTTGGATTTAATAAATAATTATTATTCATTTTCTATTAGAATTATGACTAAAGTTCTAATCGATAGGCTGATTGAAAAACATCAATAACTTTCAAACTGTATCACATTTTTTGAATCCAAAACATTCGTCACATTCTATGCTTCACATACTATAGGATTAAAAAAATAAAAATTAAATTTCATGAATTTTTGACCAATTTAAGGTGGTCAAACATACGAGTTTTATATTTTTTAAAAATTTAATAAAAAATTCATAATTAATTATTTACTTGGAAAAAATTATAAAAAAATATGCATCACATTCGAAATGAGTCATCTACTTATATATAAAATATTATAAAAAAGAATTATCATTTTATTATGGTTAGGGTGGTTAGACAGACACGTACTTCTTATTTTTTCCCTGAAATTTAAGTACTATTGCATTGAAATTTCAAATTTTCACCAAATAGATTTTATTTATTTTTAAATAAACCTAGTACTTTAGAAACTAAATTCAATTTTCTACAAATTCTATTCATACATATTTTTGAAATAATATAGATAACTTATTCAAATTTTTATGTCAAGTTTCCTAACACTGATTTTTCTGAATTTTTTGCCACTTAAGGGCCTGTGTTTTTCCATGATGATCCTGCACATACCCAGCTCTTAGTCTAAAAGAACACCAAAATCATCTCTCAACGCTATACAAATTTAGATGAAGATTGATTTTTAAATTTTATAGGAAAGCTTCAAGAAATAGTTCCATATTGTACTCATTTTATTAGTGTCAGAATCCAACTCTTTTTCGGGAATTTGAACACCTTGTCTAGAGAAAGGAATTTTCTTCAAACTTGAGGTCTAGTAAACAAGAGTCCTTTTTAGGTACACCTAGGATCAAAATCAAACTCTCATCCAGCTTTCCAAAAATCAAAAAACAAAACCATTTCACCATGAACTTTTGAGAATCTTAAAATCATCCTTCATGTAGGCTTTTTGGAAAATAAAATTCCTTGAAATGCTTGAATCAAAACATCAAATCATCTTTGGCTAGGTATGTGTGGATGCATCCTTTTGCATATGCTTAGTCAAATTATCAAATCATCTTGTTTAGCTAGGTATATATAGATGCATCCTTCTTCGTATACTTGGTTGAATTATCATCTTGTTTGAATAGGTGTGGGTAGATGCATCCTTCTCTCAAATTATCATCATTTGAGAAAATTTATTCCATAGGTAACATCCAACATCTTGGGATATATTTATTCATTATCTAAAAACAAAGAAAAATCAAATAAAGGTCAATCGAAATCAAAATCCAAGAAAATCAAAAGAAAAACAAAATCCGAAACATTCAAAAGTCCTAAAAAGTCTATCATTTCCTCAAGATTTTTCAAAAGTTCAAATCATCCATATCATCCATCAATCATCCATTGTCATTTATTATCACACATTTGGTCTTTAAATCATCCTAAAATTTTCTCTTCTGTACTTAAGATTAGATCAATCAAAGGATTAGAGATTCATCTCCAATATTCTTGAAAATTGATCCCTATTTTATGGTGTAAACTAGATCTCAACACAAGAGGAACATGGAAGCCAACAAAGAAATAGCCACCTCGAGCAACCTAAGTGAAACAAATTTTGAAATAAATCTTATTGTATCGAGCAACCCTCTAACTAACTTTCCTTCATCATCACAAAATCAACAAGAGGAAGGTCAAGTGGAGGATCTCACAAATAATCCCTTTGGAATGACACACAAGGAAATCACTGAAATGGTTCAAAATATGGAGAATCATAAAATTATCAACATCATGATGGCACTCAATCCTTCACTATACATGCTCGAATTAGCAAAGCAAGGGGCTAAAATCCCCTCCAATTTTGATGTGAGAACTATTGTGGAAACATATTTTTGGGGTTGTGCCCCCAATCTCATCCACTATCCCCATTTCATCTACACCTCCATTCCAAAACATCCCCCAAATTACATCATCTATTGCTCCAATGTAACCCATTGTTAACAAGGGAAGCAAATTTCTCAATGCATTAAAAACACACCCCATTGTGAACAATGAAGATTTGGACACAAATACCATCTTGGGACAATTTGTAACCCCAAAATCCATCACATTCATATGTCCATGTCACCTTTCATGATCCAAATGACCCATCATCATCATTCCATGCAACTCCCCAAACCTCTCTCCCCATAACCTCACAAGGAGAGGGTGACATATTTTGACCAAGGGGAATTTTTGACACTACACCATTTCCTCAAGAGGTCACACCCCCCACATTTCCACCACTTCCACCATTACCATCAATATCCACATCACCTCCTGGTTTAGGACTTCCCCCTTTACCAAGCATCAATCAACAAAATCAAATCAACCCACCAAGCATAAATCAAAGCATCATTCCAAACACTTCCACCTTGCCATCGATATTTCAACAACAGATGGAAACCATCTCGATAATGAAAACCACCACCATGACATCATCAACCATCCCCAAAACATCTCAAAACATGGTCTCTCAAGGACCAACCATATAAATCACAACATCTACCACTCAAATTGCAATCATCAACACGATGGTGCCCCTCATCACCACAACAAGCACCATTCCAAATCCACCTCCACCACCACCACCACCAAAATTGAACACATCAAGCCAATACAGTATTGTGTTGCAAGCCACTCAATGGATTGCTTATCAAAAGGCATTACAACAAATCCAAAACCAATAAGCTGCACAACTATCCACTTAGCAAGCCACACAAACTATTCAAGCTACTCAAGCCGTACAACAAGCCCTACAAGCAGACCAACCATAGCAGGTTGCACAAGCCCAAGCCCTATTACAACAACAACAACAAGACACTTAGGTAGCACAAGCTACTCAAGCCACACAAATTACACAAGTTTTTTCTCAAGCAAAAGCACTCACTCAAGCCCAAGCAAAAGCTCAAGCTTAGGCACAAGCCCAATACCAAGCCAAAAAACCTCAAGCACAACCACAAGTGCAAACATAGGCACACACACAATATATCTCACACAACAAAAAGCAGCCCAATACCAAGAGTAGCAAGAAGCAACTTGATTAGTAGTCCAACAACAAGCATTGTTGGTGCAACAACAAGTGCAACAACAAGCCCAACAATAGGCACTATTAGTGCAACAACAACAAGACCAACAACAACAATTGTTGGTACAATAGCAATTGCAAGCATGTTTGGCTCAGTAGAATGTGAAAACACCATCCATCAACATACCAATTAATCCACCCATCCCACAGACAGTTGAACCACCTCAAAAAAAATTCATCCCACCCTTTGATCTGCAAAATGATGTCGCAACACAAATCAAATTGCTCTCACAACAAGTACTTGACCTTCAATCAGGGAAAACCACAAAAACACCCACCAACTTGCGTCCTTATCCATTTGATAGGAGCCTCGTAATGAAACCATTCCCAAAGGGATTTGAGATCCCCAAATTTGACAAATATCATGGGACAAGAAACCCTAAAGATCACATCAGGGAATTCCAAGTTCATTACATGGAAGTCACATATGACGATACTTATTTGATGCGGCTATTTCCTAGAAGTTTGGATGGCCACACCATGGAATGGTTCTTTCGCCTTCCTCCAGGCATCAAGAAGTTCCAAGAAATAGTTGACACATTCATCAAAAACAATGCATTCAATATTGGTATCGATGTTAGTTTAGAGGAACTATCAACTTTGATACAAGGGAAGAATGAATCATTCACTTCATTCCTACAACAATGGTGATCCAAGGCCAATCAAAGAAAATGGGTCATTCCTGAGGAACAACAAGTGTGCACCATCATATCCAATCTTGAGGGAACCTTGTATTTCCATCTCAAAGTGAAAGGAATCACCACATATGACCAGTTGATCTCCAATGCACTCAACATCAGACGAGCCCTTATGACACAACCTGTAGGATAACCTACAAATCCCAAATAGTAGAGAAATCATCCATCCACCAACTATAATGATAAACCTCACACATGGGAAAGAATTTTTTTTTTTACTAACGATGGAGTTGTTGACGCCAAAGTTGTTATCAGTGCCCCTCAGCAAAACACACCCGCACCACAACAAAAACCCCAAAACCATCATCAAAAAAACCATCAAGTGAATACAACAATGTACAACAACCAACCAATCAAGTGATCAACAATGTTAATGATCAAAGGGTGCCACCTTAGTGAAACATTAACTCCCACAAGTGGAATTACACTACCATTAGGGAACCACTCAAAGTCATCATGAAGAAATTAATAAGCGAAAACCTCATTAAGGCTTGCACCTATAAGAATTACCAGAAACCAGATGTCAAACTACCCTGGTACAATGAAAATCAGCTCTGTGACTTCCAAAAAATCAAAGGGAACACCACTAGCAATTGCATAAGGTTGAAAAACCCAATCCAAGACCTCATTGATCAAAACATCAAAATATTCACAAACACAATGCTAAACCATAACAATAAAGGGAACAGTAACATTAATAAGGGGAAAGGTAACTTCAAGAGCGTGAATCATGTGTATGACCATGTCGTTGCATCCCTGGATGATTGTTGTGCTACCATCACCATCAAAGGAGCCCATGCTGATTCTGTAGTCACCACAAGAGGTGACAAAATTACCATTAAAGGATCATCTTAGCCAAACAGAGCGACCGCTCCCATCCCAAGATCTATTCCCAGCGGCTACAATGTCCTTGATCAACTAAAAAGAGCCCCAGCACAAATATCCATCATGGAGTTGCTAAAAATTTCATCTGCCCACAACAAAATCCTTGAGGAAGCATTGGCTTCATCCACTATTGCCGCAGATTTTGATGCGGAACAATTCCAAGCTATGGTCAGAAACATCATCACTCTGAATCTCCTTACATTCTCTGATCAAGACTTTCCTGCTCAACCATCTGACAACTGTGCACTCCATTTAGAGGTCCTAGTGCATAAAAATAAAGTCAAGTGAGTCATAGTCGATGGAGGGGCAGGTCTAAATATTTTCTCCATCAACAAAGGAAAAGGTATTACAATCAGACTGTATAATGATCAAGAAAGAGTGTCCCAAGGCACAATCCAAATCCCTATTCAAGTAGGGCCAACTATCATGGAAACCACCTGTCAAGTCCTGGACCTTGACTTGCCTTATAACATTCTCCTTGGATGTACGTGGATCCATACAATGCAAGCAGTAGCATCAACCTTCCATCAATGTGTCAAATTCACATATGAAGGACAAGTGGTCACCATTCATGGAGATCCTGAACCATTCTCCTACTGCAAGAACCTAGAGGAAAAATACTACAAAATCCCTCAAGTGCCTAAAAATGATGAAGGCCCATCAACACCATACATTGATCCAACTACTCTCACTTCCACTTCTGTGATAGAGACACCCACCACTCCCACCATCTCAACTATCTTTGATATCAAAGTCGTCATCTAGGACAATAGTTGTGGAAACTATAAAATTCCAAAAAATGCTTTTGTGGTAGGAGAGTTAACACAATCTCCTAGATCATGAGGATGACCGCAATCAAATGAAGCCTCCACATCCCAAACATCCCCTGAAGGATATTCCAACTTCAAAAGTTGGGAAGATCTCAGCTGAGAAGTAATAGAGGAGGACCTATCCCATCTCCTATATCAAGACAATAGACCTGTATTGTAGAAAAATGGACCTTTCCTATTTTCATAGTCTTTTAGGCCTTCTTTCATAGTGTTGGAGCTATGTTTCTTTAATTTTATGGTGTATCATGGCTTGAACATGTGTATTTTGGTGCTGTATACACATAAAAATGGTCATGTCTATAATCCTGGCAATTAATTAAATATTTATTATTTAATTAGTTTTCTAAAGTCCTCTACATATGATTAAATTTAATTAATTTAATTATATTGTTCATTTATCTTATTCTTCTTTCATAATTAAATAAATTTATTTTATTTAATTATTTTTCGTATGTCCACTTAATTAATTAAATAAATACATTTTATTTATTTAAATTAATTATCATTGTTTGAATTTAAATTAAATCTTTTGATTTAATTAAGTTTAAATATTTATCTTTCTTCTATTTTAGTTTCTTCTTCTAATTAATTAAATGTTTCATTTAATTAATATTCAAAAAAAGTGATTTAATTAAATCTTATTTAATTAAAGATCTTATGCTTTCTTTCTAAAAACACAACTAGATATTTTATTTTCTTTTGTTTTCTTCTCATATCATAATTAAATATTTTATTTAAATATGAGATCTTTTGCTTTCTTCAAAAACCCTAATTAAAGCTTTATTCTTATCACAAACTTTCTTCTGCTTTAAAAGCTTAATTAAATATTTCATTTAATTAAGAAAAAGCTGAATTTCATCCACAAATAAATAATTGAATTTTTAATTCATTATTTATCAGCTTTAAATCTTTCTTTTGTTCCTTTTAAAGAAAGATGATTTCTTATCTTCTTATCTTTTCCTCTTTCATAAAAATAGAAAAATCTTGTTTTTAGGTTTCTTCTATTTTCTCTTCAATTTCATCCTTCTTCAGCCATTCGATCTGCCAGGAATTATCAAAACCGTTAATCAAGAAAGCTAATCAAAATCATTCGAAAAACTCTATAAATACCTGTTTGAATCCAAGCATTGGTAATAGGCAATTAATTAGAGTTCATGCATTTAATTCATTTAGTATTCATTTATCATAGCATCATGGTTATTTCAAGCATATTAGTCTTATTCCATATCATAGCTTAAATCTTGCATCATGCATCATCTTTGAATCTCGTTCTTTAGAAAGACAGTTTGTTGAGCCTAGCCTAAAATCTGAGAACAAAAGCTAGAATCGACAAAAACACTAAAGATAGAGGACAATAGGACGAAAATCGAGGCAGAATACTGAGTTTGCATTTACTTACTTCTTTCATTCTATTTTGATACAATGTTTTATCGGTGTGCTTAAATAGTATTTTATTTCAATTCATTTACGCATATTATTTTTTATCACACATTAAATGGCGCCCACCGTGGGGCACATGCCCCTATTTTAGACTTCTCTATTGCAAGTTTTTTCTTGCAGGTTTAATTGCAGGTTTTCTGACATCCGAGAGCACATCTGGAAGATTCAATTTTTTTTATTTTGCAGGTATTTCGGCGCATCTGAAGACTGTTTCGGCGCATCTGGGCATTTTTGCAGTGCATCTGGGAAACAAAGTGGCACATCTGGGAATTTCTACAGAGCATATAAGAGTTTATTTACCGCATTTAGGACATCATTTAGCGCATTCAAATATGTTTCAGAAAAAAAAAGAAAGAAAATTTGCATTTAGATTAGCACATATAGGTTTTGTTTTAGCGCATCTGGGTAACAGAGTTGCGCAACTAGATTATGTTATTGCACATATAGATTTCTATTATTGCGCATTTAGGTTCTGTTATAGCGCATGTAGGTTTTTTTTTCATGCATCTGAGTAACAGAGTGGCGCATCTGGGTTCTGTTTTAACGCATTTGAGTGACAGAGTTGCGCATCTGGATTGTAACACAGATTTTGAGTCTGACGCCTTCTGCAGACATAATTTCTTTCTTTCTTGCTGGATTTAAAATGAATCAATATAGGGTAGCCACCACACCTTTATCATACAGTTAAAATGAACCCCATGTCTGTTGTGAAGCAAAATCTTCACTTAGATTAAATCATTTTTGATTTTGGTGCTCCTAAAATGAATCTGTCTACTCTTATTGACTGTGTTGGAAAATGGTAGGTGATTATGCTCTCACCCTATGCAAACTAGGTGATCAGAAAACCAGACCCACTTTTCCCTGTGTAACCCAGACTTGATAATCGAAGTATCCTCTCCCCTTGCGCACTTGTGTGATCCTGGGTGTAAGAGAAATGGTTATTGACTCTAGAAATGGGCTCATTTAGGATTTCATCATTGACTCAAACTGCATCTGAGCCAAGGCCAAGCTACCCCAACCTGCAGATATATAAATGTAAATGTTAAGGGAAAACCCAAGGTTGCTTTGCAGCGGATGTGTCATACCTTTATCGGGTTGTACTCCCCAACCCCGTTGAGCTTAACCTCTTCAAAGCCAGCGCCACCTTATCGGTGATTAATCTCTGCCCCATGTATGGGCACTCTAATGGGGGTCCCGAATCCAAAAAAAAAAATCTTTGTGTAGTAAGCCAAAATCCTTCTATATTTACTTCAGCACAACACCTGGGCTGGTGTGAAGGCATCCACACTTCGCAGCTTGTAGTAGAGGTGATCACCGCCATGGGAGTTTCATGGGGGTTGGAAGCTTGTTGGCCCGAGAAGAGAGTGCACCAGGCGGGGGAGCCCGTGGTACCCAAGCCCAATTCACATGCTACAGATATGCGGTTACGTGGAGTCTAGTGAATATTGTCCTGGCCTAACCTAGGTTGTTCTTGTCTTATTCTGTGCTTGGTTACGATCAACTTAAATCAGACTGTTTGCTGTGTTTTCAAGAACATTAATTCAGATAAAGGATCATCCAAAATGAACATGAAAAACTTTGGCTGAATTTTCAAAACTGGTCAAAAACTGTCTTTAGAAAACTGTTTTAGTGCATCTAGGAAAAACTGCAGTGCATATAAACTTTGTTCTGGCGCATCCACTGGCTGTTGCAGTGCATCTGAGTCATCTTTTAGCGCATTTAGGAAAACTGTTTTAGCGCATCTGTGCTCTGTTTCTGCGCATTTAAGGTATTCTGCAGCGCATTTGACTCTTTCTCCAGCGCATATACCTCTTTCTGCAGCGCATCTAGGAAACATAATAGTGCTTTTAGGTTTTTGTCAAAATTTTTACACAGACCTGAATCTATGAGATTTCTCTCCCATGTTGAGAAAGTGGAAATCAAACAAGTTCACCAAGAAATCAGTCTTCAATAGGATCAAGAAGACCAAAACGAACTTAAGTTACAAAGAAACCTTAGACCGCCAGAGAATTTTTGTATAAGAGTCGACACGTCTTACTTCATTATCACACATTTCTCCATAGATACCAAGACTACATTAGAGGATTTATTGATGATTACGCTGTGGAACCTTTGGCTACTCAAGCTTATTATCAAAGATTAGCATTATCTCAACATCACAATCTTGATCAACCTCTTGAGTTTGAGAATATACCACAACCTTCAATTGAATACTCAACGCATCCTAGTCAAATCCTTCAGTAACCTTCGATCATATCCTAGGATTTCTTACGTATGCCTGTTTTTACAAGATCTCAACGCAACAAACTAGGAGAAACATCTCAACAAGAAATTCCCACCCACAACATCCAAGAAAAAGGTGAACGTCCTCTTTTTAGTATGAGTCGCAATCCTCTTTTCAGTGACGACAATATGGCTGATAGAGAGGAAAATCCATTTCATAAGAACAAAGACATGAACAAAACTCCCGTAGATAGCGATGACGAGCAAGAACTTCATATTAGAGAGGCTGAACAAGACCCCAAGTTTCTTAAAGCCCTTGAAAAGATTCTACAACGTGACAAAGAAAAGTATTTTCTCTTCTTAGCTGATCAAGGAGCTAAACTGCCTAAGGATTTTGATACTGAGAAATTAAAGAGCAAAGAAGAAGAAACATCCCCATCTGATTTTGCTATTCTTACACAACAGTTTAAAGCACTCCAAGGACAAGTCAAAGAGTTACAAGGGGGGACCACAACCAAGAAATACACGCTGGATGACATATGTCCTTATCCTTTTGATAGAAATCTCAACATGATTCCATTTCCTAAACATTGTGAAATTCCCAAATTTGATCGTTATAATGGGAAATCGGATCCAATTGACCACGTTAGAGACTTTTGAAACATGACATTGGAATTTTCCCATGAGGATACTTATTTATTATGATTATTCCCTCGGAGCCTTGGAGTTAACTCTATGGAATGGTTATCTAAGATTACACCTCCTGTTCAAACATTCGAGGAATTGATCAATTTGTTCATAGCACAATACACCTACAACATTCAACACCAAATCACCATGATTGATCTTTGCAAAGTTGCACAAAAACCTGGTGAACCTTTCACTACCTTTCTTCAAAGATGGAGAAGAATGTTCGCTAGGTACCCACGACATGTTCCTGAAAAGGAAAAAATGGTTACTTTCATCAATAGCCTCAACTCAGAAATGAGCTATCGCTTAAATCTACATTGTCCACCCTCCTTTGAGAAATTGATTGAGGATGCCATCACCATCGAAAGTGCTTTGGTCAAAAGAGGGACAATAAAACTTGACAGAGACAACCCTAGCTCATCTAACCATTACAACAATCAAGACAAGTCTAAATTTTGGACTCGCAACAAAAACATTGTAAACGATGGTGTTGTAGATGCAAACCATGTCACATCTAAGCCGTTTGTTCTGAGTGCTCCCAATACTACTCGAAACAATAATTACAACAATGTCAATTCAGTCACGAATCAAGGAAACAATTTTCCTCCTCCAACAAACAACAATCAGGGGACTGTCAACAACCAAAACTATCGTGGGAACAACAACAACAACAACACTTTAGGGAATACCTCAAACACGAACCCACAACGCTTTTCATTCTTCTCTAATAGAAGAACTTTCACTCCACTAGGACAATCCTTGGAATCTGCTTTCAAAGAGGTTATGGAAAAGAATGTCCTTATGTTACCACCGCAACGCACTTATGAACCTAGTGTAAAACCTCCATCATGGAATGAAGCTTATTTTTGTGACTACCATAGGTGCAGAGGTCATCGCACAAACAACTGTCAAGCTTTGAAGCATGCTATTCAAGACCTAATTGACAAGGGCATTATCACAGTAGAAGGACAACAAAAATCCAATGAAGATCACCAAGCATTTCGCAACCCTCTACCGAATTATCAAAAGGGAGAGTCTTCGAACAAAAATGTGAACCAAATTGATGACAATGTAATCCGTCACATCTATACGGATGATGAGCGAGTCAATGTTATAAAAATCAAAGAGAAAGTAGACAATGGACAAGTGAATGTCACAACGAGAGCGCAAGCTAAAGTTGTCTTGAAGGGTACCTCTTCGAAATCCACTGAGACCTTCCCTCAACATCAATATGACTTAGTTAACCAACTCCGAAAAACTCCAGCTCAAATTTCCATTTTAGAACTCCTGCAGATTTCTCCTGCACATAAGGAAATCTTAGACAAAGCCCTTTTTGAAACAACTGTATCCACGGATTTGGATGTGAACCGATTTCAAGCCATGGTAGGACATTTGTCCTCACCCACATGTCTTTCATTCTCTGACAAAGATGATGTTTCCATGACTCATCCCCATAATTCTTCATTATACTTAGAGGTCATGATCCATAAGTTTCGTGTTAAACGTGTCCTAATAGATGGAGGGGCTGGTTTAAATATATGTACCTTGAAGGTGGTTCAAGCATTAGGATTTGCAGAAGACTCCATTGATCCTAGAAGGAAGATTACCATCAAAGCCTATGATGATGAAGAAAGAACGTCTAAAGGTCTAATCATGCTACCAATCAGAGTGGGACCTGTTATCAAAAATATCTTTTGTCAAGTTCTAGACCGGGATCTTGCATACAATATCTTGTTGGGTCATCCTTGGATTCACGAAATGCAAGCTGTGTCGTCCACTTACCATCAATGTCTTAAGTTTCCATATGATGGACAGGAAATCACTATACCAGCTGATAATTCAAACACCCAAACTTGTGCCAACGTCAAAGCTCATCAGGATACTTTGGTTCCAAACAATCGAGAAGCACTTGCTAATACTTCTCCTAAGAATGATCCACACATCAGTCAATTAGCCAGAAGCTTTGACAAGAAACTGCAGTTTAAGGAAAGTGGAGTTGGGGAATATTCTCTTTGTCTTGCTAATCTACCTACATCACCTCGATCACATGGACAACCTTCTATTACACAACAGATATCAGTAGCATCAACATCAGTACAACTACAAACAGAACCAACTACCAAGTTCAATGGACAATTTATCAAAGAGAAATTCCCTATGGGGGATCTTGAAGATACAACAATTCTGAATTGGCTTTATAAGGATGAAGATGAAACAGTTCTAAATGTCACCTTACCAACTGACAGATATGGGAAAGGATATTCCATCATGCAAAAGATGGGATATGACAATGGTCCTCTTGGAAAAAGAAAATAAGGCGTAGTTGAGCCTATCCATCTTCCAGGGCTTGCTACATATGATAAAGCTGGACTAGGCTATGATGCTACCCCATCCAAACAATCACAAGGTAATGTTTTTACACTGCAAGAAGGTTCCGATAAGAAAGAGACATGTTTGGCATCAATTCTGAATTTCATAGAAAATAACTCTGATACAGATTCTGCTGAATATGAATGGGATACCATCCATGATGATGAATTTTGGAGAGACAAAGAGGTAGATGTCATACACAAGTATACGCCCACTTTAATCAAAGGAGAAGGTTTAGGGTCCCGACCACAAGAATCTGAACCACAACGCAACTATGAGTCTAGTGATACTGAGTCGGATTTTAACAAACAAGACTATCAGGAGAATAGTATCATCATTGACCTACCTCATACCTCGGATCCTACCGATAACTCTGTCTTGACCCTAACCATCGCCGATTTCACATGACCAAATGACTTGTTACCTTTAATCCATCCTGATCTCATTGACTGGGATCTAACCGAACCTATTGATATACCTATTTTTCCAAATGATGAAGCTATCATAAACTTCCTTTCGCAGATGATGTAAATGATTGTTCCACTAGCAATTTTTGGTATGAAGTCTTTAATCAGGAGAGTGTCAAGTCTCCTAGCTACAAAAATGAAAATAAAGAAAAATGATCTAGTGGTGAAAACCAGAATCTGGCAGTACTAGATCAAACAAAAGATAAAATAAAGAGCATATCAGATGGTGAAAACCTTTTTAAGGCACCAACTGATGGGACTCTTGACACTCTCCCGAAGCACTATCATGAGCGATCGCCCATCTTGATCGAGCCTACAAAGGAAATCAATATTGCAACTATAGATAATCCAAGGATTCTACAGCTAGCTGAATCAGTGACAGATAAAGAAATCCCAGAGTTCATGAATTTTCTCAAAGAAAATCAAGTTAATTTTGCTTGGTCATATGTAGAAATGCCAGGTCTTGACCCTAATCTCATAATGCACCATTTGTCTATCAAACCGGGAGCTAAACCAGTAAAACAAAAACACAGAAAGATGAATCCTCATGTAGCACTACTGGTTAAGGAAGAACTTAAGAAGCTCCTCGATGCAGGCTTTATAAGATCAATTGCCTATGCAGAATGGATCTCCAATATTGTACCAGTAGCAAAGCCAAATAAATGCATTAGAGTATGCACTGATTTCAGAGATCTTAACAAAGCTTGCCCTAAGGATGACTTTCCACTTCCAAACATTGACACTATAGTTGATTTAACAACTGGCCATGCCATGTATTCATTAATGGATGGTTTTTCTGGTTACAACCAAATCAAGATTGCACCAGAAGACTAAGAGAAAACAACTTTCACTTGTCTATGGGGAACATACTGTTGGAATGTTATGCCTTTTGGTCTAAAGAATGCTGGGGAAACATATCAAAGAGTCATGACTACGATCTTTCATGACATGATGCACACATTCATGGAAGATTATGTGATGACATATTGGCCAAATCATACACTAGAGAAGGACACTTGGAGATATTGTCTAAGATATTTACCAAATTGAAAAAATTCAAAGTTCATCTGAATCCTAAGAAATGTGTTTTTGGGGTCACGTCAGGAAAACTTTTAGGTTATATTGTTTCAAAAAAGGGAATTGAAGTAGATCACGCTAAAGAGTTAAGGCAATCATGGAGATGCCTCCCCAAAGAACATCGATCCAATTGAGATCATTACAAGCGACTTCAATCCATCAGAAGATTCACCATTCTTGAATTGGCTGACAAAAGTCTACCATTCACACATCTCCTACATAAAAATGTTCCTTTTAGATGGGATGACAAATGTGAAATGACATTTCAACAAATCAAGTAGTACCTGATCAACCCACCAGTTCTAGTACCACCAAACCCAGACAAACCATTGATCCTATATATTGCTACAACCGAGACATCCTTGGGGGCATTATTAGCACAAGAAGACCCTGAAGGGAAAGAACGTGCAATCTATTACATCAGCAGAACATTAACAAGTCATGAACTTAATTACACTTTCATTGAGAAGACTTGTTTGGCAGTAGCCTTTGCTTCACATAAATTTTGACATTACATGCTAACTCATACAACCAATCTTATTTCAAAAATTGCTCCACTCAAGTCTCTACTGAGTAAAACATCACTAATAGGAAGGTTAGCAAAATGGGTCATGATTTTTAGTGAGTTTGACATCCACTATGTTGATGCATAAGAACTAATCAAAGGACAAGTTATTGCGGATCAACTAGTAGATGCTCCTCTACTAACAGAGCACCCCTTACACATTGAGTTTCTGGATGCTGATGTTTTCACAGAAAACTCTAAGCAGTTATGGTCCTTATACTTCGATGGTTCTTTTACTCAACATGGATCAGGGGCAGGCATTCTTTTTGTTACTCCTCAAGGACATACCATTCCTCGGTCATATAGGCTAATGTTTCCATACACCAATAACATAGCTGAATATGAGGCACTAATCACTGGACTAAAAATAGCATTGGAATGGAGGATTACCGAGCTACAAGTTTATGGTGACTCACAACTAGTTATTAATCAAATCAATGATGATTATTAGACTAAAGATGACAAGTTGTTGCCATACAAGAAGATGATTGATGACTTCAAAAAGTACTTTGTGGACATTTAGTTCACACAAATTCCAAGGATTGACAACAAAGCGGCTAACGCTATGGCTATGATCGCCTCATTGATACAACTCCGATAGGCTGTATGAATTTCTGGTGGAACAATTATTTACACACCTTACTTAATGTACGAAAGCCAAATCATCACGCCACTGGTAGGATACGATTCACCACGGTATGGTAAGATTTATGCCTACCTAAAAGATGACACTTTACATACAACATCCCACAACCAAAAGCGTAACTTTATTCCAGCAATCCTGCGTGCTTATTGTTGATACCCTTTATACATATGGTCTTGATGGTACTTTACTTGATGTCTTGAACGTGAGGAATCTGATAAAGCTTTACAAGAAGTTCATGGTGGCATTTGTGGTACTCATTCAAGTGGACTGACCTTATCGAAGAAATTGATTAGAATGGGTTACTACTGGCCTACAATGGAGAGGAATCATTCACTTTTGTTAAAACATACTCAAAATGTTAGATTCATGGGAATCCTATTCATGCTCCTACACAAGAACTTCACTCATTCACACCAACCTGGCCATTTTCTCAATGGGGGTTAGATCTAGTAGGGAAAATTCATCCTTCATCCTCAAATGGGCATAAGTTCATCATCACAGCGACAAAATATTTCACTAAGTGGATTGAGGCAGTACCTCTCTCTAAAGTCACTAGAAAACAGATTTCATCCTTCATACTCAACTACATTATTTGTCGATATGGTATTCCTAATGCCATTATTACGGATAATGGTCGGCCTTTCAAGAATCAGGATGTCGATAGACTTTGTGAAAGATTTCATATTGACCTGAGATATTCCAACACCTTACTATCCACGAGGGAATGGTGTGAGGCCTCAAACAGACTATACTAAAAGATTTTTGAAGAAGATGAAGTAAATGATTGGGAAAGATTGGCATATTCAACTCAATCCTTTGCTTGTGGGCTTACATAACTAGTGTCCGAACACCAACAGGAGCAACGCCTTTTGCCCTTGTCTATGGAGCAAAATCCATATTACCTTTAGAGGTTGAAATACCTTCACTACGGGTATCACTGAAAGGTCTCATAACAGATGATGAATACAGAGTTTCCTGACTACAAGAGTTAGAACTTCTAGATGAAAAGAGACAGAGAGTAGTTGACCATTTGAAAGCATACCAACAGATGATGTCTCGTAGCTATAATCACAAAGTAAATCCACATACCTTTTAGGTAGGTGATCTAGTTTTGAAAGAAAATCCACGAAATCAACAAGATAGGGAAAAGAAAGGAAAGTTTGAACCAAATTGGCTAGGCCCTTACGTAGTTATTGCAGTCTACGGTTCAGGAGGCTACAAGTTATCAACGCCAGAAGGAGACATGTTTGACGAACCCATCAGCGATTATGCATCTTAAGGAAATGTTATGTTTTAAGTGAGAAAAGTCCACAAAGCCAAAATAGTAAGCAAAGAGAGATCCTAAAGGAAATCTGAAGGCGTAGAAAAGTCACGGAAGAAATGCACAAAAAGCAGTGAGGAAAAGTCACGAGAGAAATACAAAACAGCGGCGAGGTCACAAAAGAAGTACGAAAAGCGAGGAAAAAGTCCTAAAAGAAATACAAAGAAACAGCGAGGGAAAAAGTCATGAAAAAAAATTTAAAAAATAAATAAAATTCAAAGCGGTGAAAAATACAAAAAAAAAAAATCAAAAAGTATCTCTTGAATTGAGAGCACGGCAAGCGAGCGGTCCCTATTGGCGAGAAAAATGAAAAATCAAAAGAAATCGGAAAAATGCAATCTGAAGGTGAAATCGCTTGGCGGACACTTATCTGTGCCTCTCATCTAATAGTTCTTGTTTTGCACTTTGGCACCTTTCAGCATCCTTTTCGGCATCTTAGGGGTTACTTAAATTTGCATCATCCTGTAGTCATTTTTGCCTAGGTGAGTAAGCGATCCACCATGAGAAAGCTGACTATTGTACCTTCCTTTCCATAAGTTGTGTTAATAAAGCGAGGGCAAAGCTCAAGGCTGGGGGGCACTTAAGCAGGCAGCCGCTAAGCTGACTAGATTTATGGCAGGATCAGAATCCGTACCAACAATCAACTCATGCGAAACATTATTTGATCATCAAGCCTTCCCATGAAACACTTTTCAGCAGATACCATATCATTGTCTATTGGATGGTCCAAAAATCTGAATAATGTATGAAATAACAATATTACATGTTTGCCAAAAGTTGTTTGATTTTCGATATCATTACTCTGGAGCACACTCAATGATGTACTGAACTAGAGTGGCGAGGAATGAGAATGATTTTTCTTTGTCTGTTGTCTTGAGATTAATGGTCAATCTGATGCAAATATGTCACAGGATGTGATGACTAAAGCAATATCATCGATGACAGTTCCACATTTGCATCAGAAGGGTGGTTAATCTTTGTCTGTTTATGCAAGAAATACTCAGGTCATCTCGGTTCAATTATACCTCGATGCTTGTGTTCGCTTGCTATATCAAAAATCATGAAAGTTGTACTCTGGTCATCATTGGCGCTAATTTCCCCTCTGATGCTTGTACATACTTCCAACATTTTAAAACTTTCTATGATGATTCAAGAAGGCTTATAACAGGCTCAACAAACTGGTTAGTTTCATTTAGTTGCATATTTGTTAGATCATTGCACATATCTGCACATTGGATTCACATCAGTGTTTTGAAAGGCTGAATGAAGGCATTAGCGGTTGTCATGTAGTTTTGAACTCTTTGTGGAGGACATTTGGACATCTCATTTATTCTCTTTTCATCCTCATCATTTATCCTTCATTATCATTTTATCATTTATATTTCATCATTCATTATCATTCATTATCATTCTCATTTCTCATTCATTCATTTTTATCATCACCATTTACCCTGTATCATTATCATTATCATTCTCATTATCATTTTTATCATCTATCATTTCTCCTTTATTGTTATCATTATCATTCCCATTTTCCATTCATCTCATTCATTACCATTTTCATTTTCTCATATATCATTATCATTTTATTCTTATCATTTTCATTCTATTAGTTATCATTCATTTTATCATTTATCATTTATCATTTCATTATCATTTCATCATCGTCATTATCATTTTATCATTATCATTTTCATTTTATTATTATTATCTTCATTCTCATATATCATTATCACTTTATCCTTATCATTTTCATTTTACCATTATCCTCATCATTTTCGTTATCATCATTATCTTTATCATTTTCATCATTAGCTTTATCATTCCATCACTATCATTTACCATTATTGTTATCATTACCATTCTCATTTATCATTTAATCATTTAATCATTATAATCTCATATCATTTCATTATCATCACATTACCATAAACATTTCACAACATATCATTTATCTTTTCACCACTATCATTATTCATATCACATTCATTATCTATCATTTCACGATGCATTTCATACATTGAAAAATTCACAAATCAACAAATTCATATATACATCATTACAAATCATTGCATCTACATCATAGATCATCCATTTACATCACATCATTAAATCATCCTGCATCATAAGATTAGTCCGTAAAAATAATAAAAACATATCAAAATCCATCTCATATCATACATGCATAAAGGTAACATCCATATCACATCACAAATGCACAAACACATCATCCTCAAAACCATCACCGTTGCATATCATCGCTCATCAAAATAATACAAGTGTCCAATGTCCAATGAAACTAAAAAGTCCAAAACATAATACATGAGACATGATCAAAACTCCATATACATAATCAATCGGTCCCAAACAACTAACTGGTGGATGCCCCTGAAGGAGCTGGTCTAGAAGGAGGCGGCCTGCCACTCCTACCTGCATCAGGATCCTGTCGAGGCCCTGTAACCTCTCTGCCATGTGTCGATGTCCATGATTGGGTCCTGGTCCTGCTATGTGACCGGGGATAAGGCTCTCGCTGCTCAGGAGGGCATAGCTCCTCATATCAAACTCTATAATACTCAGCCTCTCTGGCTGCCTCAAATCCCTCTGCAATGGCCTCTCGCAATGAGGTACTCTCTACGGTACCCATAAGCCTCTGAGCCACACCCTCGGCCTCCAGTGCTCGTCGTCTAAGGGCATCCCTCTCTGCTAGCAACTGTGCCACCTAGGAATCAGGGGCAGGCATCTGAACCTGTACCTGTGCCTGTGCCTGAGCCTGAACCTGTGTCTGGGCCTGTGCAAGCTGTGCCTGTAACTGCACTATCATACTCTGAGCCTGAGCTAGCTGGCTCTGTAACTATGCCTGATGTCCCTGAAATGTCTGAACCTAACCCTGCAATGCATCTATCTGTGCCTGCTGGGAAGAGGATGACACTCGAATCACGGTCCAAGGTTTGCCACCAGATCTAGCTTGTCGAAGAATCTGTGCTCTGCCTAGGCTGTCCAACCTCTGCTGTCTCTCCTCATCTCCATGATCCCCCCATCATCCCCATCATCCGAGCTGTCCTCCTCACTCTCCTCTCCCTCCTCCTCCTCTCCTCCGCCCATAGCCTGCTCCCCACTAGCCACGTCCCCCTGTATCCCTACTCCTGGCTGTGGTGCTACCCCAATCGCCTGAGGCTCATCTGGCACTGTAAACCTTGGAAATGGATGCGTATGAAAATACTGTGCATAATCATCCATCATCCCTGCATCCTGTACCTCTGGCCTGTCGATCCATACCTCAGACTATAAGGTGAAATACTTTGTATAAGCTGCCTAGTATCCAATGCACGGTCCCCATCCTGGATCCCCCTTGCGCCGCCCATAATGAGCAACGCCCTGGGGCATCCCCTGTGTGAATCCAAACTGTCTAAGGACCCATAATGCCAAAAATCTCTCAATAATAAAGGGCGTCTGCCCTATCAGATATCATGGTCTTTAGATAAAAGGCATCTCTAAATGATCTGTCGCCCATGCCTCACAATCTCTGTACGGTCTCCATACCACTGCATCAATATCATCCAAAACCCGCCGCCAATACTCTACCTTGCCCAGCCTCTGCTAGACAACTACACTAGAATATGCATATACATACGGCCTCCCTGCTGGCATATCTCTCATGCAAAGTGGTCTCGTGACTGCAATGTGCTCCCACGCCCAGATCTGTAGCAGCGTCACTCCACTCGCCAAACTCGTAGATCCTCTGTATACAATCTGATGGAGATCGTGGTACAGGTCGGCCAATACACAACTCCCCTAGGCAAACCTCCATGGCTGTGTAATCATCCACTCCAGCATCGTCCCCCAACCAACTGTGAATCCCTTTGACCGATGGTCCGGTCCAAGGAAGCCTCTGATAAATGCTGCCAACACAGCAACTAGAGCAGGATACCTGCTAAAATCCTCCCAGTCTATCCAATAACCATATATGCTCAGATCGCCACAAATCCGTTGTAGCGTTCCGGTACCACCAATCTCCTTGTGGTTATAAACCACAAGGGCACCAACAACCGGGATCCCAAGAATCCTATATACATCCTCGGGTGTCACACTCATCTCACCCGTTGGTAGGTGAAAGGTGTTATGCTCCAAATGCCATCTCTCTGCCAGAGCGGTCAATAACCCCCTGTTGGCCTGAATACCTCGCAGCATGGCCAACAATGGTCCCAGTCCACAATCTGATATCAATTGTAACTCGACAGGGGTCAGCTCTCCTATCCGCTCCCAACATAGTGGGAACCGCTCTCTAATCTGGAGGCTTTTAAAAGCCTCCTATTTTGTTTGATCATCACAAATCCACATCAAATTAGACTCATATCATGTGATCTATCTAGCCAACAAAACATATCTATGACCCATATCAACACAATCAAACAAATCCGATCAATGACCCATATCATGTGCAACATCAATTTATCTGAATATCAAAGCAAGTTACTCTATCATCATATACTATTTGTTTTCTTTTCAGGAATGCAAATTTATCAACACAACATATCATTTTCTATTTGTATTTCAATCATGAATGCAAATTTTTATCTTCATTTTACTATTTTTTTCTATTGTGGAATGCAAATTTATCACACATTTACTCTTTGTTTTTCCATCGCGAGAAGCAAAGTTATCAAACACAAATCAATCAGTCAATCATTTTACTCTTTGTTGTTTGTCACAAAGTTATCAGCTATCTACTCTTTGTTTTCTATTGTTGAAGCACAGTTCTTAGTTCTCTATCAGATTTTCTATCATATCTACATGATGGTATTACAATTCATCTATCTATTGACTAAGGAAGCAATTTAAATCATCATTTTTCATCAAACAAGCGTTCTGTGCAAAATTTCCTAAATGCGCAATTCTGTTGCCCATATGCGCTAAAACCCAGATGCGCTAATTTTTTTTTCATATGCGCTAAAACCTAGATGTGCTAAACTGTTTCCTCAATGTGCTAAAACTCCAAATGCGCTGTTCTATCCCGTGGATGCGCCACTCTAACTCCCATATGCGCAACTCTATCAATTTTGTACCCTATTCCTATATGTGCGACTTTGTGCCCTAGATGCGCTACATGACCTACCTAGCCTATTTTTCCCTAGATGCGCAACTCTATCTATCGGATGCGCTAAAAGATCAGTTTTTACCCTATTCCTATATGCGCTAAAAGATTTGTCGAATACACTAAAACTTTTCCTATATGCGCTAAAATGTGCGAAAAAAATGCAGTCCGATTTAACACAATTCAAAAAGCGATCTAAAATGCAAAATTTGACAACATAAACGGTTGGAATCACTCACCGGTGGTCCATACGCAGCTGGTCTCTGATATCGACGCGCTCGCTCAAATCTATGCCTGTGCATTGGGATCTCCATCTCGCTAAGTCACTATCAGAGCTCACTTTTTACTGTAGTAGCAGGGTGAAAATGACACTTCATTTTACCGCTTTTACCTTATAAGGGTCTTTTCGGGTGGGAATTAATGGCATATTTTTTTATTTTTATTTTTTTATTTTATTTTTTTTCATTGGGCCTTCATAATCAGCATCTATCGGGAGCTAAATCACTGTTCCCCTATCACTATCAACCTCTTCTTCCATGATTTACCTCCTGAGGGGGCATCATCGACATCAAAAAATCAGAAACATATCAAGGGCAAATTTTTTTTTTTTTTTTTAAGCAATGCGTTTCACACATCACTTCAAAGAGGGGCAAAAT
>VDFB02075321.1:15509471-15522389 GCA_007258455.2 Sequoia sempervirens
CCGGCCGCTTACCCACATTTGGATCCATTGACCTTGACTCCCATGACCCGGGAAGGGGAAATGAAAGCAAAGATTCGAAGACTTCTACTGCAATCGAGGGCTCACATGGTCGATCGACGAGGATGGAAGATAGAAGCAGCGTTCCCATAGAATTGTAGGGGCGACTACCTGGGCCGAGCCAGATATCTCATAACCTACCGAATAATCGAGAAAAGAATAGTCTTCATCAATGGACCAGTTTCATAACCCTCTCAGCAGGAGAATCCCCCAATACCAGATGCCCATGATGGAAAAAGATTTGTTGTTCAATCCGCCCCCTGTTGCTAATATAGTTGTTGATGATTTGCTCCAGCCTCCCAATCCGTAGAAAAAAGCGAAGTTGGTCCGATGGGAATCAACCCTACATCCGCCTGGGCTTAGCAAGATATGTCATAACCTCCCGAATCAATCAGAGGTGTAGCTGCCGGTTACGGATCCTCCTTTCTTTTGGCTGCCTCCGAACCCCAGCCTATGAAAGCTGATCCCGGCTCACCTCTCTCGACTCTATTTGAAACCAGATGCTCGCCTCGGATCAAGAAATGAAAGAGCATTCATTAAGTTGTTCGGGTACAGGAGCTCCTCCTTCTGCCTGGGCCTTGAAGCCCATATCATAACCTCGATCGAAGAATACAGCTGCATAGGTGCCCGGCGGAGACGAAAGAAGATTTGTTGGTCCGGCATGCCCATTGTTCCCTATTGTTCGAATATTTCCTCACTCGCCCTTTGAATAATTATTGATGGCAGGATTTATTCTGGATAAGAAAACGGTGAAGTGGTAGCCCCCACCTTTCGTTCGAACCACAGGAGGGAAGGATAGAATAGAACTGCATTGACCCCCCTCCTCTGATCTAGTAGTGATGATGCTCAACCCGGTACTACAGAAGGCGGAAGCAGCGTTATTATCCATCCATCAAATCCTGCCACAGTCTCTTGGTTTCACTCCTCTCCTCCGAAAGCCTCTTCCGCCTTCTCCGCCTTCCGAAGGGAACAGCAGCAGTTGCTGATCCAGCAGCAGTGGCCCTTACTATCCATGGGCACCACCACCAGGTTATCCCTCATCTTCACGGAGTGCTGTGTGGGGCCCACCTTCCTGTGGGGATGGGTGGGTGGCCCTTCAAATAGTAGGTTGGGTTGGGTGGGCCCCTTCTGTGGGGATGGGTGGGTGGCCCTTCAAATGTGAATGGTGCACTTCTGCCTAATGAGTGATACCGAGGAGGAGTCTAGCCAGGCCATGGCGGGGAAAGGAGAAGCCCGACCCTGCTGACACTCCACCTGCACTGCATTCTCGTATGCAAAACGAAGGCATGCCTTGCGGCCGGGTACCCCGGGAACAGAGCTAACCCCGGCAGCAACAAAGGCCCCCTGACATGACATCAAACACTTCCGACATCCTTCACCAACCACCTTTCACCTCTCGATAGTTCCCGGGGCTTTGTTGATCCTAGAGCTGCTGTGACTAGGAGATCCTGCACCACCGGGAGGCCTCGAAGGTCTTGGAGGGATACAAGTGTGCTGCGGAGCAGGGAAACAAAGGCTCCTATGCGTAAGTGAGAGGATGAGAGGAATTTGTTGATCAAAGTGTCAATTCTCCTCAACTATCTCCGGATCAGTTTACTACTCGACTTCAATGAGAGGTGGCAGCCATTTCATAAATCGAATCATCCGCTCGACAGGCGGGAATGGAAGGAGGAGGGAGATAGGCCGGACGGGAGAATCCTACGCCTGACCGGTCTTGTGGCTAAAGAGTGGAGACCAACCCCTAATGGATTCGATCGGCGGCCCATAGAATAGTAGGGCCTATCGTTGGGGATTGGGAAGTTGGGGAAGGTTGAGGTAGGGATTCCGTTCAGTTAGTCCACTCACTTGGTAATTTTTTCAGAGATCCGGCTGCCTCCTTCCTTTCTCTCCGTTTCCCTTCTCCCACTCGGGCATCAACTATCCAACCACGAGTTCTGGGAGGCTGGTCATCAATCACGACGGCTTAGAATGGATGGGACGGCTATCCAACACTAATTGGAGGGAGGGGGCCTCCTCCTGGCTCGACAGCAACACTTAGCTCATCACATCATCTGGTATTCCCCATGACCTGGGTTTCTGATTAGGAATGTCATCCCTATTCCATCCATTTTAACTAATCGTATCCTGCTCTCTATCCGCTACTCAGCCTAACCACCAAATGCCCGTGAAAAAACATAGGGTCTAACTGGGCTAAGGAAATTAGAATTCTATTATTTTTATCTAAGTTGATGCACCATGTTGATCCGGGCATCTGTGGAGGCGCCAAAGGCAGCAATGGGATGTTGTTAATGATGACTGGAATCGTTTCACCGTACCCCCTTCCCCTCGTCCAGTGCCACACCCAGATAAGGGTGATCGTAATCAATACCGAGACCAAAGTGATCCAGTCGATGCCCTACGATTTGAAGGGTTGATCCAGTAGCTGTCGATGGAGTGGCCGGGGAAGAATAACCTAGACCTATGAACCTGTACCTAGGGAAGGGCCTAGGGGAATACCTACTGGGCCTCGGAGAATGGACAAAATTTCGTTGTTGGATCTGCTAGCCAACGGGGTGGGTGGGAGGAGGAGGGCACCCCTAAACCACTATGGACTCCGCCATCGCTGTTACTGCGGCATGTCCCACCGGTAACCGCCTGGCCCTGGTATCTCATTACTCCCACGAGACTTTCCATCAAGCTTTGCGCTATCTCCTCCCGAAGGCCCCCCCTGCAGGGAGGTAGATTAGTTGAGGGATAGGGCCTTCCCCTCACCCTTCTTCCACCCGGCACTACCTCAAGGGCATGGGTGAGCGCAGCACTGACCCTCGGCAGAGTCACCTAGTTGTTTCCCAGCAGAGATTCTCACAGGGATGAACCTTCTGCCTCAGATCCCCCAAGATCAATGGCATGGGGAGTGGGGCTTCCAAACCGCACGCCTGATCCTCAGCTGGAAATCAAGCTTCTGCTGCTGCTGATGACGCAGCCCACACCACCAACAGACAGAATCCGAGGCTGGGCATAAGCATCGGCATCAGGGGCAGAGAAGGCATAGGCTAAGGTAGAGTGGGCTGGGGCAATCTATAGCCTCCCACCCACCCCTGCAGGGGGAAGGAGCAGATGCGGGTGACCCCGAGATACCCAGTCGTAGAGAGAGATAGAGATCCAGGGCACTAGTGATCCAGTTGTTTACCCAGATCCACCAATCTTGGCCCGGTTCCGTTGATTAAGTCGTTGACCATAGAATAGTAGGGGCACTCCAGCAGTAAAATTCCCTCCCGATGAACCGGAACAACGTTTCGTTAATCCTATTGCCCCCCACCAACCCCCCATATAATTTGTAGGGCCTCTCCCCACCCATCCCGTTGGGATGGGTGGGCCCCTACAACTTATGAAATCCATCCAGGGTGGGGGTGGGGTGGTGGCCTGCTAGAACAGTGGGGTGGGATATGCTAGCGGGTCGGGTTGAATCCATCAACTGGTGCCAAAACCATTATGCTTGACAGCCAGCTGGCTCGATCCTACCATCTATAGCGGTGCCTCATCCAAATTCTTTTCTTTTCTGCCTATACCTTTCCTCCTCCCACCCACCCCTGCTTTAGGGCGATTCTTCTTCGCCATTAGAATAGTAGGGCGATTTCCCTCCCTCGCTCTTGTTTCGCTTCGGGGTTGCCGGGTGGATCAAGCGAATCAAACTGCGGATTTAACACATCCCTTATGAATGCTTCATGTTTCAATGAATGAAAAGGAGCGGCCCCATCCAAACTATAGCCCTATCCGTACGCTATAGCCCCCCTATAGATAGTAGGGAAACCCCCCCACCCCGGCACTAATAGCTATAGAAAAAAGGGGGGGGGGTGGACCACTCATGGCGCTGAAGTGGCGATGATGTTTCAATTTCTAAGGGGATGAAGAAGAAGTCTGTATCAGCCCAAATCCTCGATTCGCATCTACAACTCGCCCTACGGGCCTATTGAATCGAAAGCTATGCCCGCCTAGAATCCTCCATCCAGTTGATCTAGCTTCTTCCGGACCGGGGCGCCGCGATCTCTTTTTTACCCAACTAACTATTAGAGATGCCCCCTATCTATAGAACTGGTCGTGCTTCGGTGGATCACTTTATAACATAGTGACCTCCGACACTCGGTTGTTTTGCTTCAACGGAGGAACTAGCCACTATAGCCCCCCCCACCCGGGCGGTTAGGTCGGTTCGTTTTGACGGTTGGTTTGCCTTGACCAGTACATAGATTATTCACCCCCGGTCCACCTGATCTTGCCCCGAAGAAAGCCGATGACGAAGCTGATTCGCTCGCTCCTCCGGTTGGTTCGGTCTGCCTCCCCTACTCCATTCATTGACTTTCTTTCCCTATCTGCTCCACCCAGCTCTGCCCGGGTGGGGGGGGGCTATAGTGGCTAGACCATTCTTGTCTCACTTCCCATTCCTTGGCTCTATGCTTTGTTCTAATAAACCCCGCCTGCCTGGGGACAATTGATGGACGGTGAATCAACTGAGTGAACTGATCCAACCCACTTCGCTTGAAGGCCGGGAGGGGCCCGACTAGACTCTAGTTTAGTTCAGTTTAGTCTAGTTTCGAGATAGGGCGATCCTATAGATAGTAGGGCGATTCGCGCTTTGCCACTATTGAATAGAACCCCGATGAACCGCTGGGTTCATCGGCGTCCGAATCTTGTCCTATTTCTTCCCCCTACTAGACTCTAGAAAGGGGGGGGGGCCCTACCTTTCTAGTCGGGGAAAACGGGGTTCGAACCCGCGACTTCTGGCGTGACAGACCAGCACTCTAACCGACTGAGCTATTTCCCCTCCGAATGAATAATAGTGCCAGAGGGGCCGATGGATCGTATAACGCGATGGATCATATCACATAACGTATAGAATATGGAGTGTAGCGACGCAGGGTGGGTGGGAATCATAGGGAGTGGTGTTTCCCTAGCGCCCACTATAGAAAGAAAGGGCCCCATCTCCGGATTGGTGATGAGATGGGATGCTTCATCGCGTCTTGATGCCATGCTATAGACGGTGATGCAGTCGATGCCAGATTCTATACGTAATATGATCGGTGATGGGATGCCCTATAGCCCCCCATGAACCCTGGGATGCTTCATCGCTTGTCCCCCCCCCGGGCGACCCATAAAGCATTCTGGTCAGATGTGGGGATCGAGTCGATGCCCACATGACTGCAAAAGATCCCGCCAACTATATCCGGCCCATTAGAATAGTAGGGGGAGTTTCCCACCCGCCCTTCGGTGAAGACCTAAGGCCTGCCTTCGGCAGCCGACCATATTGGCCATAGAATAGTAGGGGAATGGGGGGGCTGCCGAAGGCAGGCCTTAGGCTGCCGAAGGCATGCCTTAGTGGGGTTGGGTTGGGACTATAGTAGAAGTTGCAACGGAGAGTTTGGCGTTGGTTCATGTTACGTATATAATCTCATCTCGGCCCTACCATTCCCCCCCACCCAAAGCTGTTGGTTGCTCCTCCCCTGCCGCTGTGTTGCCGCTTAATTGCCGCTGGGTGGGAGGGAATTCTAGTGATGTTGCCGCTGTGTTGCCGCTGCTCCCGCTATAAGTGGCTTAGTTGTTGCCGCTGTTTTGCCGCTGGGTTCAATTAAGAAACCTGCTAGAATAAGGAACTATAGTTCTTAATTAATTAGTCAATTAATCAGTTCATTAATCAGTTCATTAATGCGCTTGCTAGTATAAGCTAGAATACGCTAGAATAAGCTAGCAACTCGGCTATCCTCGCCACCCTCTCACCCCTATATCCTCCCACCCCCCCCGGTGGGGTTGGTGTGGGAGGCCCTACTATTCTAATGAGATCGATTCTAAAGAATAGAGATCGATTCTCCTATTGCGGAACTATGATTCCAACTAATCTACCCGGGCTAGCAGGCTATGCCTTCGGCACCGACCATATGGAACTATAATGGGGGGGATTATAGGGCACTATAATTCCCTCCCACCCTGGGAAGATATAAGGCCGTTCCACCCCTGCAGGGTGGGAGGCAGTTGTTGTGGGTGGGTGGGAGGCCCCCCACCCGGACTTCAAATTGTCCGCGAGGCCCACCTTTGACCAATTCCGAGATGGTCAACTAGAGTATCCTTCCCCCCCCCCACCCCAACTATAGAGGATAGGCTCTAACCGGTTTCAAAGCAAGATGGTTTGAGTAGCTGGCCAACGAGAAAGAATGGTTGGGCAGAGATGGAAGGAGTTATACAAGAGTTCCTATAGCAGGGGCGATCCGTAGGTGAATGACGATGGGGCTCGGGGGAATGAATTCAGATTGAAAAACCATTTCTATGCCTATGGGATGGAGGGGGCTAAGCACCGATTGTATAGTTGGTAATCTGAATCGAATCTTTATTGTTCTAAAAGTCGACAAAGAAACGGAGCCCTATAGATTAGTAGGGCGTTCAGTCGATCAATGCAGAATGAAAGCAGCGGGGCGTGTGGTTCCCATATTGATATTCGTACACGGGATCTGCGCTCGAGGCTAGGAATTGCGTAGCCTGCCCCAAGTTCGATCATATACGGATTTTTGACAGGTGGATTGGCCGGATAGCTTCTCCGATTGGCTCCTTCCGGTCCACTTCTCCATTGTCACTTTCCCAAGGTTAGAGGAAGGGGTGAATAACATGGCCTACCAGGCCTGATCCGCTGCTGCTTACTAACTACTGGTAGGTGGGAACAAACCATTGCCGACTATAGGCTCGGAACCATATGATCATAGAATCTTGAATCGCGGGGAACCAGTAATCGACAATGGAATAAGGAGGGACGCGAAGCCATAGGGTGGGTGGAACTTATGGGATACCATGGGATACCGGAGTAGATCCTTCCCACCCGAACTCTATCTGGATCTGCTCGGACTGGGTCGGATGGGCCTAGGGCAACAACCATGATTCTTAACACAGGCATTAATGCCTCGTAATGGTCACTTCTTCCAACACGCCCTCTCAGCGGGAGGAGAGGCGCTGCCCCGCCCTACAGTGCTTTGAACGACGGGTGGATCTGCTGCTTACACCGATGCTCGGAAAAAGCGGAATCGACTTCTGAACCAACTGGACCGACCGGATCTACTACTCAAAACTACTGGTGGATCGCTGGGGCGAGCCCATCCCAATCTATATCGAAATCGACTTGGCTGGCTCTGCCTTTCCCACAATAATAAGAGGGGGGCCACTGCTAGCTATGGAGTAACCGGTTCCTCAATGGTCTCAACAAGATCACCGGACTCGACTAGATCAACTAGCTCTGGTTCAAATGCTATCGGTGGTGCTGCGGGACTGGAATCGGATAGTTGGGCTATGGAATGGGCCACTGACGTCGCGATGCTTCTTCAATTCCTCTCCAGGCCATCGGTTCGAAGCGACGCCGAGTCAATCCATTTCACTGGCGGGGTAGACAGAGGCGCCGCTTGCCGGAGAGGAATATTTCTTTCTCAATGAGAAGCCTATCCCCTAACCCACCCCATTCCTCTCACCCGTTCCGGTTCGATCCTCACCCATTCGTTAGCCAAAGCTGAACTGAGAAACTCACTCAAATAGGTTTGGCTCGCTCGCCCCTGCTGCTCCGATTCGGATCAGGGGGCCGGCCTCCGAGAAAGCCCCCAACCCATGGAAACATCAATCCGATTCTGCTATGCCCAACGATGCAGTCCATTTCCCGCCCTATAGTTTCTTTGGCCCTAAAATTCTATGGGCCTGCCTGAAGCAGTCAAAGCTCCGGTTGGCTAGTCCCAGTTCTTTTACCCGAAACGGAAACTGGATCACTGGGAAGCACAAGAGCTGGTTCAGCATACATCCTTTATTTTCCTTCAATTTCTCGCCCCCCCCAATTCTAGTTGTTGTCAGAGGGATGGGATTCAGCGGGAGGGAACTGGAACAGCACTTGGGAGAGTCCCGGGGTGGGTGAAGCCTCGGCTTCGAATATGTCAATACGGATCTGGGGTGTCAATATGCATTATTCTGATCCCGCATTCACATATCATCAAACCGGTGGAACTAATAGCAGGGTCATTCATGACCAATGCCGCGACCAGCTCTTCACTCCGCTCCCAATCGGAGAAGTCTCCACCTACCCTTCCTTGCAACTGCCTCACCCCCGGATCAGAACCTATGGTTGAACCCCCACCCAACTATCGAGCGACCGGAGTTACGTCTGGATAGGATGAAGGTTCGCGGAGGGAAGCAGAACGGACCTTTAGGGGAGTGAGTGTCCCCCGTCCCTACTTTTACTCCCCCCTACTATGAGGGGAAGGAAGGGCCCACCCCCACAGTGGGGGGCTAAGCCCCCCCCCCAACTGCCCCCCATCCCTACTAGCCCCACCCCGTCCTATATTGATGGGACTACCTCTAGCCCCACCCCAACATCTTACCTACCCTTTTCCCTTTCGAGTTTTCATGTCATCCTCGCTCCTCGGCCCGCTACCAACTCAATCCACCAAAGCTAGCGATCATCGATTCCATATTCCAATGAGACCCCACTTATGTTAGCAGGCATACATTAATTAAGTCGGATTAATGCCACTTGCCTTTTCTAAGGCCTCACGTAGCCCCCATTATAGTTGTTTTGTTGCCAATATGGTCGGCTGCCGAAGGCAGGCCAAGGGGTGGGTGGGTGGCCCTTCAAATAGTAGGGGCCTCCCACGAATAGAATCTACCGGGGGGGCCCTGCCGAAGGCAGGCCTTAGGTCCCGAAGCAGGGCTGGGATGGGAACTGAACCAATGAGAAAAGGAAGGTTGGTTCCTTCCCGGCCGGTGTTCAATAGCTTCGAACTCAATCACTTCATCAATCAATTCCACAGCTGAACCCGGTTCGTTCGGGTCGCTATATCACGCCTTCCCGACCCGGACCTGGATGCATGCTCCCTGCGGTTGTTGCATCCGAACCAAGCTTCCTTCCCTAAGGCACATATGGTCGGCGGCGAAGCCTAGGCGGGCCGGTAACTTCACCCTAAAGAAATGATAGGCGGATCGAGGAGAAGGTTTCTTGGGAGGATTTATTGGACCTCCGGGTTCTGGCACTGGTACTGCTGCTGGATCGATATCTTTCCGTGAGACCCGGGTCATGGCGAGCGAGAAAGGGGTCCATCTCCCAGACAAGCCTCTAAGGTCGGTGTTTGGAAGAATCTGGCTCTCTCTAGTCGATTTGTTTGCCGATTGCCCCTCTCAATTGAACCTGACTGGTTGAGCCATTGGATCGGATGGAGAGGTGGAATCATGATTCTTGCTATTCCTGGAGTAGTGGTGTGGATGCGGTGGAGTTAGTTCCTACTTATTCGGTTGGTCCACTGGATGCTTCTGATGGATCGAGACCCGGGCCCTACGGGGCAACGACTTCACTTCACCGATGAACCGGAACTTAGGAGCATCTGTTGTTACAACGTACATCCAGGATCGAGTTGGGACACACCCCGGCCGATCGGATCCCCTGCCCGGCACTTTCTCTGGTCGAGTCGAGGCGAGGAATGAACAACGTCACCGGTGCACCGGGGATGGGAAGCTTGAAAGGTGGTGCAATCATTTCTCCTCGATCTCGGTTCTTTTCTCCCATTCCTCGCTCATCCCGGGTTCGGAGCTATGGAATCATAGGTATTTATTTTCTTCTCTTCCAATTGATTGATTCGTCGCCGTTAATACGTATATGATATGAATTGATTCTCTGGAGGATATGAATTTTCTCTGGCCGTTTCGATTCATTTTGAGATCCTTCTCTCTGAGTTTCTTCCTTTCCTTCAACAACAATGATAGCCCAACAATAGTAGAAAAGGGCAACCCCCGGGGCCCCCCTCCCACCCACCCTAATCTCCATCGGGGGCGGTCCGATCGGATCGAAGTCGATTGACCTTCCGCATCTTTACTGTTGAGTGGTGAACTGGTGAATTCTAGGTATCAATCCCCCTCATCCCGGGTAGACGTGTGTTTTTTCCATTCCTCTCCTGCTTCGATTCACTGCATCTCCTTTACTGCTCACCCGGGCTCTCCCCTGCATCCATCCGTGGTTGGGTGGGAGTATAATCGAGGTGGGGAATGAACCGCTACCGGACATATGGGATGAACAGGTGGATCCGCATCTGGCACCACTTTAGTCCTCGTGATCATCATTCCTCAACTTATCAGATAATATAGTGGGGGGGCCGGAGGGGGGCAGGTGTTCTTTCACTACGAGGTAGCGGTGGGGGAAGCTCGAATGGCTATTGTGCGGATCTATCCGTATGGCCAAGCCGGGGAGAGGCCCACGATCGCCTGTTCCAGATACTGATGCAGCCAATCTCTGGTTATCCCGGAGGTACGAGTCGGGGATCGAAGCCTGTGTGATCGAATGATCCCCTTGTCCCGAACCCGATGCCTCAGAGTGCAGTTGTTACGGGGCATCCGTACCCGATATGCACCTATCGTCCGGGGCTACAACGCTGATGTGGGCTAGCTGAAGAACTTCCTTTCCTGCCCATCGCCTGTAGTTTCTTTAGGCCCATTGGACATGGAACATCCATTGGACATGGAACCCAACAAACGCCCCTTCTCTTCCTCCCGGGGGGCCCGGGGCCCTCGAACTATATCTCCCACCCACCCCTACGGGAATATATATATATTATTGTGGGGGGCAACCCCGGCATGTCCTCCCACCCACCCCTTAGGGCCGCCAACTATCTCCCCCCGGGGAACCATACCCCCCACCCTAGAATTCCCCCCCACCCGGAACTATACTATGGAACTCCCACCCGATTAAGTTCCGCCCGCTCCAATCATATTACGTATATCAAACAGTGAGCATTCTTCCCTCTGTTCCGAAGGCACTTTAGCTCTGTTGTGCTGGGTTCAGTTGGGCATTGAGCCGATCAGACTTAGCGAGACTGAAAGAAAGCAATGAAGACAGTTGATCTGTGGGGGCAGGCACAGCTTTGAGCATCGAACCTTTGTCTTTCTTTCATTCTTTGCGGGATCTCCGGAACGGAAGGGAAGCTCCGGTTCTGCAGAACAGAATTGCAAGGGCGGGCTTAGGGCGGGATCAAACAAACAAGCATTCGGAGAGGGATGAGTGAGTTCGTTGAATGCCTTTGAGTTGAGTCACCGTTGGTTCTCGCTTTCGTCTCGATGGTTCGACCGCTTATCGACGAGTGGATTTAATCCCTGGAATGCTTCTTGATGTGCCGGTGGTCGACCTCCATTGGGTGCATCGAACCCACCCAATCATATTACGTATATAAGAAAAGGTGGCCCCTACTATTCTAAGGGGTCTGAGCCGCTATCAAACGAAACAATTGGTCGAGTGCCCGCTAACTCCACCTGCTCGGCTGATGCGTGTCGGCATTCAATTCCAATTCCATTTGCTTGGATCGGATGCAGTTGAGGCAATAGCAGTTCCAGATGTGGCTTGGTTGGTGCTCCTCTCCCGGTGTTTAAGACTGAACCCCTTGACTCATAGTTGAGCTCCTCTTTTTCTGACCGTACCGTTACTTCTCGATGCTGCTTTCGAGCTTCAATGCTTTGCCGGGAAGAATGGGCCTATCAAGCCTAATCTCGACGAGAACCGCGAGTCGGGATTCGGAGGTCACCCAGCAGTAGTTTGAGCCGATCCATCTCATGGAAGGGGCCCGGAACCCTTCCGTTCGAGTGCCATGGCAACTATTGCGGGTGGGAGGAGATTATCACTTCTGCCGTGCCCTACTATTCTATGGGCAATGAGTCAAGCGAAATTGTTTGACTGGCGGCCTTACCTTCATAGTAGAGATCTCGCTCGGTTAGACCTTTGCCAGACATAGCTACGATATCTTCTTGCGATCAAATTGGCCTGAATAGGAAATAGGGAACTATATCCTATTGAGCATTAACGATACCCCCCTCCCAAATCCAGCCCTGCCTGCTCAGCATTAGTAGGGGTAGGGGTCGCGTTTGGTTGGTGCTTGGCCTTCAGTCACTAACTATGGAGAAAGGTTCTTTCCCGTTCTTAATTGTTTCCGACCCATTCGCCTTTAGTAGATTAATCAGCCCGCTAGTCTCGCATAAGGTGGGACCCCTACGGGGCACCCCCCACCCATCTTAGGCCCGTAGGGCATCAGCAGGGTATGCAGTTCATGTGTGCATGGAGCTATTATAGTTGAATTGCCCTAAGGCGAATAGGTCGGTCCAACCCCACCCCCCCATTATAGTTACCCATTCGCCCTACTATTCGCCAGGGGGGGTATGGGCGAGAATCGATCTGGGGAACCCCCCCACTGCCATTTAGAAACCTGCATTCATAAGCAATATAATGACCTTAACGGCCCCCGGCTTACCCTATATCCTCCCACCCACCCCCGTAGGGGCCCAACGTTTCTACCTCCCCCCCACCCCATGCTGCCGGGTGGGAATTCTAGTCGCAGAGGTAGATGCCATTGTTGCCGCCTATAGTTCAAACTATGCAGGGCATGTTACGCCACTATCTCCTCAAGCACACCCGGGTGATGCAGGCGGGGAATTCTAGTTGGCAGTTGACCGGGGAACTATAGTTTCTTTCTATAGTTTAGTTGTGGGAAGCATGTTACGTTTTGATTCAAAGGGGGGAGGGTCTTCACATACCTCAACATAATACGTGATACGATACTCCGGATGAACCCGATGAAGGGAGGAGCGAGGCACATCAGAGAGATGCTCACCAACAGGAAGAAACTACTGGGCCGAATGGCTAACTACGGGGAATCGGACCCCCCTAAGGCCAATATGGTCGGCGCCGAAGGCTAAGGGCGACGACAACCGGCCCGATCCGCTTAAAATGAAGATAATTAGGAGTCGATCTTGTGGTGCAGCTCTCATGCATGGAAAAGCCTCGGAGATGACAGCTCATTGCAGCTGGGAATGGACTCTAGAGGGCACCTTCTCTCGATGTGT